>PVKA01012724.1:0-57007 GCA_004027165.1 Ctenomys sociabilis
AAAGACAAAGATAGTCTAAAAAAAGGTGCAGACCAACATTGCTTATAAAAATAAATAGAAGAATTCTAAACAAAGTTCTAGCAATTTGTAAAAGGAACCATGTGTCCAGGGATATAGCTCAGTAGCACAATGCCTGCCTGGCAAGTGTGAGGTGGTCATGGGTTCACTTCTCAGATATATACCATGTTTGGTTTGTTCAGGGGGTGCAAAGCTGGTTCAGGCCATTTTATCTATTTTATTAATGGGCAGAAAACATGATCCTCTCAAAACAATACTGTAAAGTAGAACAAAGTTGGAAGACTCATATGTCTTGATATCAAGTCTCACTTCAAAGCTAATCAAGCAGTGCAATATGAACAAGGGTAGACACGTGGGCCAATGGAGTAAACTCGCGCATGCAGAAATTAGCCCATGCATTTATGGCCAATTGATATATATATATATTTTATTTTGGCCAGTTGACTTTAACAAGAATGTTAGGATCACTCATTTGGGGAAAGAATAGTCTATGACAACTAGAGATCCATATGTAAAAGAATGTGGTTGGACCGCTGACACTACCCATACACAAAAATCACTCAAAAATGGGTAAACAATGTAAACATGAAAACTAAACCTAAAAACTCAGAATAAAGAACAAATAAATAATAACTTTGAATTTGATGAATTAGTAAAAATCTAATATCCAGAATATACAAGGAACTCTTAGAACATGTGGTTTGCATCTAGATGCCCTGCAAAGCCTCATGTGCTCATAGGTGGGCTTTTCAGAGCTTGCTGGATCCCAAGATCAGGGTTTATGGTACTGAATTAGTCCACAGATTGAAATTAGCACAGGTCTGGGTGGGGCTCAGTGAATTTACTGAAGACAGCAGGCCCACCCTGGCCATGGGTGACACCACTCAAAAGGATTGTAGCCTTGATGAAATAAAAGGGACAGCCAGGCCCGTTTCTGCTTTTGTTGCTTGCTGTCTTCTGCTTGCCATACCATGAACCATTTCACCTCTTCAGTGCTTCTCTGCCATGCCATTCTGCCTTGGAGCCAGCTGACTATGGGCTGAAACCTCTACAGACTTTGAGCTACCTAAACCTGCATTCCTCTAACTGTAAGTGTTGGGTATTTCAGCTTAGCAATGAGAAAGTAAGCCAGAACTTCACAATAAAAAAATGAACAAAGAGTTTGAATAGATACCCTATACTTTGCTGGTGACAATGCAAAATATTACAGCTATTATGGAAACCATTTGGGGATTTCTCAAAACATTAAACATACAATTAATATTTGACTGAACAATTATACCTGGAGTTTATACACCCCAAAGAACTGTAAATGGCTATTCAACCAAAACTTCTACACAAATACTCACAGCAACATGATTTACAATAAACAAAAGTAGAAACCTACAATCCAAGTGTCTGTCAATGAATAAGTGCACAAATAGCATTTTATATCCATACAGTGAGATATTATTAGCCCAGAAAAAGAACGAAGTACTAGTACACGTACAGCATGGATGGAACCTGAAAACATCACGCCAAGTCAGGGAAGCCAGTCATAAAAGGTCACATACTGTTTGGTTTGCGCCTACATCAGATGTCCAAAACAGGTAAATCTATAGACAGAAAGCAGATTGGTTGTTGCCAGGGGTGGAGGAGAGGGGGCGAATGTGACTGTTTAATGAGAATGAGGTTCTTTGGAGTTTTATTTTGGGGTGCTGCAAAATTTTTAAGAACAATAGAGGTGATGCTTTCACAATATTAGAAATGTTATAAATGCCAGTGGATTGTTATGTGCGTTATAAAAATAGGGATAAGACCAAATGCTGGTGAAGATGCGGAGAAACCGGATCACTCATCCACTGCTGGTGGGAATGCTAAGTGGCCCAGACACCCTGGAAAACAGCTGGCCAGCCTCTTAAAAAAGAAAAATTCCAAACATGCAACAACCAGCAACTGCACACCTGGATATTTTATCCAGAAGCATGAAAATTTATATCCAAAAGTTTAAAATATAAAATAGGCAACATAAAATTTTCAGATGAGTATATGAAAATGCCTATCAGATCAATTTCCTGGTTTGGAGAGACTGGGTACAGGGTGCAGGGTAAGTCTCTGCTCCGAGTCTGCACATTCTGGTGAAACTCATTATTGCCAAATAAGAAGTTAACTTCTAACAATGAAGAGTTCAGCGTCCAGATCCATGGAGACATCGCCTCTGATTTTTGCCTCTAGGATACTAACTGTAGAACAATATTTCTTCAAGTGATGTATAGGCATTTGTACCTACTTGTTATTTTTTTAAAACTAATCCCCATTCAGTTCTCTCATTGGCATTTCAGCGGTTAAGCCTGAAGGCTCAGCTCTGATCGCTTTTGAATACTAGGATCCAGAGACACCTAGTAAAGACAGAATGGTCTGTAAAGTTCTGTGTACCTGAAGGAAGAAGGGAAAATTGGGCCTAAGAGACCACAAAGGCCATCACTAATTCCTGGGCCCAGAGAGGCCCAGAATCTCTAGTCTGTGGGGGATGGAAGCCCAGATCTCCTTTCAGGGTGGCAACACAAAACCTATCAACATCAAACAAGCTGACCATTCAGCCCAGAAGAAAGGCAAAAAAAAAAAAAAAAAAAAAAAAGAAAAAGAAAAAGAAAAAAACTGCCTTAGCTTTTAAAGACTCTACTCTATTGATTTCATGCTCCACCCCTTTTGTGGCTACCAGAGCCAATGTAAAGGACAGGTTGGGGGAAGTAGCCAGAGAGTCCTAAACAAAGGCTCAATTCTCTGGCCTGAAGTAGCGGCCTACTTCCTTACTACCACAGTCATCATGCTTTGGTACTGGCTCGGCCCAGGGCCGGGGAGCAAGGGAAGGGAGATTTGTTGGCTTGATGCCTGGCTGCAGGCTCATACAGACTAGGAGGTGAGGCTATTTCTACCCTCTAGACTTCAAGCCCAATGGCTGGAGGAGGTACAGAGCTGTGCATAGGTAGACGAGGAGGACACTGCATGAACAATAGAACCATCAGCCCTTGTCACAATCATGGTCATTCAGGGCTGTAAGTAAAACAGATTTCATCCTGTGCTGCAAGGGATTGGCTACTCTGTGACACTAACAATCTTGGTGTTATGCTAAGATCTAGGTCAAACAGAATACCTTGGTCTGGGAAAGCAACCTGGAAGAGGCAGAGAGATCGAAGGTTAAGAACAGGTTTCTACAGGATAGGATAGCCCAGGCTTTGAAGCCCGGTGGCTAGAGACTGAGTCAGGATGCTTGGCTTCTCAGAAGTGTTGAGTTATGGGGTTCTGGGAAAGCTGCTTAAACTTTTGGACACAGTTTCCCTATGTATAAAATGCAAAGTTCTACACAGAAATCCAACAGCTACTTTTGGGTGTCTGCTATATGTCAGGAATGAGGCTCAGCAATTCAAAGCATTTCTTTGGTTTTCCAACAAGCCTGTAAAGCGCATTAGGAAAAGGCCTCAGTTCAGGTACCTCCTCTGTCCCCCTTGCCATTGAAGGAACTATTTGTCTAGTACCTGACTCATCTCCTAGACTAAACTCTGCAAGGGAAAGAAACATGCCTTTTATGGAACAGCCCAGAGTGTTCGCAGCATGCTGCATGACAGGGTCTCAGGAACATTTGCTGAATGGACCTTCAGGGTGGACTCCAGGTAGAGTGGAGGGCTTTACTAGAACTTTCTGAAGGACTCACCAGCCCGCAGCCTGAAGGATTTGGTGTGCTGCAGCACAATAGAGCTTAGCGATGCATAACACATTGTGCAATATTTCTGTGCATTTGAAAGGAATGTTTTGACATCAAGAAAGAGCTGCAAGGCATATGATTATAGTCTAATGCTAATAAATATATCACTATTCTAAAACGTCACTTTTCGTTTTGAAAAGATGACTTTAAAAAGCTCAAAGAGATGTAGCAAAATGAGAACCCTCACACATCGCTGGCAGGCATGTAAAACAGCGCAGCTGTTAGGGGAAACAGCTAAACATAGAGTATCCATAGAATTTAGTAATTCCACTCCTGGATCTATATTCAAGACAACCAAAGACATATATATTCACAGAAAACTTGGATGGGAATGTTTATACACCACTACTCAGAATAGCCCCAAATGGAAATAGCCCAACTATCCATTAGTAGAGGGATGGATTAATAATTTGTGGTCTATTCATACAAATGAAATACTTCTCATCTTAAAAAGAAAAGAAGTGCTGACGAATTCTACAGATTCAATGAATCTTGGAAACAATGCTTGCAGTGAAAGAAACTAGTTACTAGGGGAGCACATATTGTATGATTACATTTAGAGAGTTTTGGAATAGGCAAAACCATAGAAAATCAAACTAACTTAGCAGTTGGCTAGGGCTGAAGGAGGCAGAGAGAATATGAACCAACGATAGGTGCAGCTCTTCTTTTGTGGGTGATGAAAATATTCTGCAGTTAACTGGCAAATGTTGCACATCTTTGTGAATACATTAAAACATGCTGAATTGTATACTTTCATCAGGTGATTTTATGGCATGAGAATTATATCTTAATAAAGTTTTTATCAAGACCAGATTATTAGCACTCTTCAGGATTTTAGAAGGATGCTTCTTTTAGACAGACAATGAAACAACATCTTTTAAGTTTTTGGAGGAAACAAATGTTTATTAAGCAAAAGCCTGGAGTTGTAGAAACCAAGTCCATTGAGGGCAAACTGCTTCTCAAGCTAGTCAGGCAAGGAAAACTTATTTGACTTTGAAATGGAACAACACCCAGTAACCCTTTATTATGGTGAACAAAGAACAGAGTTTTCTGGAACTTGGAGACACCAAGAAACAAGGGCAGACCAAGCCTGTCTGAGAGCAGCAGTGGTCACACTTGTCTTGACACAAGCCCCATTATAGCACATCTCATCTTGAATGCCATGTGAGACGGAGAGTCTGTAAGATCCCATTTCTTGAGAAAGATTGCCATTTATTGGACTTGCTTAACACCATCTTTTCCTATGCCAACATCATATACTTTGAGAATTGGAAGAGGTCTTGAATCTTAAGTGGCAGTCCAAAGCAGAAAGCCAGGCCATCTAAAGCCATCTATGTGTTAGTTTCTCATGTTGTAAATGCCCACAAGCTTAATTCCTCTATACTTTTCTATAGGGAAGCTATTCCAGGGTCTTCTGAGACCTGCCTATTCATAAGTAGGCATATATGCATGCACATAGAGCCATAAATGCTCACAGGCGCAGAGCCTCTATCTCGCTCTCTGTCTCTGTCTCTGTCTCTGCACCACAGGCCCTGGAGAAAAGGGTTTTCTCTGTGCTTGGAGTTCTTCCAGCAGTAGTAGTGGCCATGACTGGTCCCCACTTCTGCTTGTGAAACTGGACTTCCTTCCTAAATGGCCCTCGTGTGGTCCTATGGCTGACTAGCAAAAGAAATAAGAACAGTAGCTGGTGCGTTCTTTTCTGCCCCTATGCACTGATTAGCTGTGGCTCCAAAGACCACAAACAAAAACCTTCCCCCACTGGAAATGAGTTTTTAAATTTTATTTTATTTTTTAAAAGAGAATAAGAAAAAAAGAAAATAAGAAATGGTAAAATAAAACATTAGAAATGGCACAGAATTTCACTACACAAAATAATAGGAATTGCATAATGTCTTCAAATTAGTTGTTTAGATTACCACATATGAGCAGTCAAAATGGGTTAAAAAGTTATAAAATATTAAAAAAGAGAAGAAAAAAAATTAAGCATTAACTGCTCCTTTCAGTAGAACAGCAGAAATCAGCAGCACAATTATCCAAGCTATTCTGAACATATACACAGATATACCTTTTTCCCTCTTCTTTTTTGGCCTTTCCCTCATCCCAGCTGTTCCTTCCCTTCAAACAGTTTCTTTCCTTTTCACAGTATCGATTGTACCTTTTGGATTTCATTTACTCTTTTTTGGTTTTCACACTAGGGAGACATACAATGTTTATACGTGTGGGCCTGATTTATTTCACTTATGAGTATGGTCTCTAGTTGCATCCATTTACCTATAAAAGCCTCAAGTTTATCTTTTTTATACAGCCCAGTAATACTCTATTGTATAAAAATATCACATCTTTCTTATCCCTCAGGTGATGGGCATTTGTTTTGTTTCCAAGATTTAGCTATGACAAATTCTGCTGCTATAAACATAGGTGCACATATATCACTGTCATATGATGTTTTCAGTTCTTCTAGAAAAATACCCAGGAGGAGAATAGCTGGGTCGATTAGGACCTCTAATCCTTGTTTATCTGAGGAGTCTCCACACTGGTTTCCATAGTGCTTGTACCAGTCAGCTCTCCCACCGGAAATTATTTTTAAAACAATGTGTCCCCTAGACTTGATGTACAGGAATAATGAAATGCTGAGCAAGGAAGGAGGAAAGTGTTGGAAATTGTTTGGTTTTGTAGCAATTGCAGCCAGTAATCACTTTGGCAACCAGAAATAGTGTGTAAGTGTCTTATATGTGGGCCCAGGTACCACAATGTGAGGTCCTCTTCTCTCCAAGAGGCAATTGATCTCTTTGAGCCTCTGTTTCCCCATTTGCAAAAGGGAGCCAATCCTTTGTGCTCTCTCCCATCAAGTGGTGTATGTGAGGATCAAATGAGAACTTTAATGCAAATGCCCCTAGGATGGAGAGGACCTGTGTGCATGGGAGGTGCTGGGGGTGTCTCTCAGCCCCTTTGGGCAATGCATGCAGACAGTCCAGCACCTGAGTTGAATGGAAGTGGCCCTTGGGTGTTCTCTCCTGCTTCAGAGTAAAGCTTGGCTAGAATCCTGCAATGTTAATATTGGCAAGGCAACCTAGAGATTATAGAGTGCCACATCCCTTGGTACAGATAGGAACCAGGGCACAGACTTGTCTAGGAGCACTCATTTGTGTGATAGATGGTAAGAGCTAGCTCTGGAAGTCAGGCTCACTAGGTCCCAAGCCAGCACATGATCTCAGCAGGCTGGACCCACAGACAGACATTTGCTGCAATATTTCCTCAGGTCCACATTCTGAAAGGTACTGGGCAGAAGAAGCCTAATAAATCTACGATGCAGCCTCCCAGGCTGTCCAGTGAGTGCCTCTCCGCAGAGAAGTGCTGACATTGTTGAGATTTCAATATCTCTGTGACAAGGCTGACAGGCAAGTACTAAGCCTCCCTGGGTTTCACTTTCTCTCAGTGTACTAAAGAGCTTGGACTGGAGGACCCTACTAGGCTTGCCATCTGGCACCAAGTCTACGTTGGTGACTAGCTTTCCTCTGTGGTCACTTACCTATAATGAGCCTCCAGCCAGAGTGCATAAACAAACTTCCTCTTGGTGACTTCTGGAAAGACCTGAGACAGGCTCCAGGTTCATAGTTGGTTGAGGTGGAAGTTGAGGTCCCCTCTTTCTCTATCAGGCAAACACTAAGGACTTCTGGAAAGACCTGAGACAGGCTCCAGGTTCATAGTAGGTTGAGGTGGAAGTTGAGGTCCCCTCTTTCTCTATCAGGCAAACACTAAGGACACTTCTCCCCAGTTGTAAGCAAAGTGATCTGGAGGTTCAGAGCCTTGTGTGATTAATTAAGACAATGCTCAAAAATTACTCATCAACCTCAGAGCCCGAAGTGTTCTCAAATGAAAATGAGACAAAAAATAATAGCACAAAGTAAGAAAGAGATGTGGAGAGTTCCCTAGGCCTTCTGGGGAGGCATCACCACAGGCCTGTACCCAGGTTTCTAGTGATGAGTGTGGTGGGTCCAAGAAAGAAAAGTACAGAAGAAGGTACATTATGGGAAGAGAAGGAAAAGGCCACCCCACAAATGTCCCAAAGTAGCAGAGAGATTTGTGAAGAATTCACATGTAAGCTGTCTTCTTTAATATATTCAACACTTTAGATGGATTTTGAATAAAGCACCGAGAGCATGCTTTCCTCCCATCAGATGGGATTTCACATGGAGTCTCTAGGGGCAGCTTGTTATGATGAAATTAATTCTCCCTGTTCATGGAAAGACTTCTTGGCAAATATTTTAGATATTATTTCCCAAATGAAAGAAAACAGTGAAGGCTGCTACCATCAGCTTTGGAGGAAACAATCTAATATTCAAGATATTTATCCACTGAGAGTTGGCAATAGCACTTCCGGTTTCCAAAGAAAGTGGGAAAATTGCTGTGCATTTCAGATATGGTTCCCAGACACTTCCCTTGGAGAACAGTCAACACGATGCATGCAAGCAGGCATTAACGACAAGTGCAATATTACAGGCAGCCATCCCACTGCATGGTTTGATAAATCGGCAAGGCCAATGTTTTGTGTACAGTCAGCTCTTGGCTTCTGAAAGTGCTACAGTGAAACAGACAGGAATCCTTTCAGTAGGCTGCCCTGGTTGAGAGCAAGAGCTCCTTTCCCCTGTTAAAACTACACACGTTTACTTCTGTTAGCCACCTTTCAGTACACCTACTGATCTGCTGAGTCCAAGTAGATTGCACTTAAGACTTACTTGCCCAACAGCTCTAAGTTCCACCATCCTTTTCTTAATCAAGACTCCCTTCTCTGAATCAGAGGGGAAGCAGATGGCTGAGTAGTGCTTGCAACTGTGGAGGTCACGTATGCAGTGTGCTATGGACTAGGAGGAGGAAGCTTCCAGGAAATGACCAAAGTCCCATTTCAGCTTTATTCCCTTTTGCTCAGTCACTGAAGTCAGCTCTGCTCACCTGGGGAGACATCCCCAGCCAGCCTGAGGAAGCATCCAGGTCTAACTTCTCCCAAGCCTGACTGTGCCTGCTTTGTTTATGTCTCTGGGCTTCTTTCTTCTAAATGCAAATCTTTACTACTACCTCTACTACTGCAGTAATCTTTCCTGGCTGAATCCCTTTAAAGATAAATATTTAACTCCATTTTTGGGTCAAACACAAATGAATCTCAAGTGTTTAAGGATCAAAACAGCTAGAATTTGAAAAGCACACTATTCTGATACATTTCAGGCCACAGTGTGGCAGGTTTTTTTTTTTTTTTAATTTTTTTTTTTTTTATGGATGTCATCCTCTACCATCCCGTGACTGTAGGTATAGTTGATTACAGATTCATAGACACCCCAAATAAATACTGAGCTGCCAAGATACTGCAGATCAGTCATGCAATCAATCACCCATTCATTCATTCAACCAACTAACCTGGTCATCCTGGTTCCAGCACTCATCTTTCCTCTTTTCATTTATACAGAGCAATTATGAGAGAGTTGTAGAGAAGACGTAGGAGAAAGAGACCAACTTGCCGTTTCACAGTACAGTGAAGTGAAGGTACAATACAGCCCTTTAAACTATGTAAGTTTGGTGCACCAAAAGGTATTATTTTAATAGCATTTATTTCTAAAATGATGAAGAAGTCCCTGGCGGTTTATGAAGTTCTTTCATACTCATTTAATGAACTGCTTTTTATGACAGAGTATTTCTTCTGCATAGCTCTTGGGCATTGGAAGGCAGACAATGCAGCCCATACATATAGAAAGGCGATAGGGTCTCTGCTTTCCATCCAAATGTTTCCCAGTTCTCAAAACATGGTGGTTTACCCAGAGGAATCACATGAAACAAATCCAAGGTTGGTGTTTGGTGTGCAGCAGATATGCTGTCTGTAGATTCTAGCACAGGAATTCACTGAAGTCTCTGAGTCAGGATCAGGAGTCTTGGAATCAAGTCCCAGGAGAGCGATGTCAACAGCTCCATGGCTTTAACCATGAGCCTCCTGCCCATCCTGTTCTCTCCCCACCCTACAGACTCCTCATTTGTCATGCGAATGATGGGATAGCCAAGCATTCTGCTTGAGGGGCATCTGAAGCACTTTTACCTTCATGCCCAGCAGGCTAGGCAGTCTGAGATGGTGGCCATGTTCCTGGAAGGCCCTGTTCGCTGCTTAATCACACCTAGATGACAGTCCACTATTGTTGCAGGCAGCCAAATTAGATAGAAATATCATAGGTAGCCAGACAGGGCCAGGCCCTCGGAGGAAATAACACAGAAGACAAGATACTTTACAACTGTGAGAGAGAGGATGCTCCTGCTGTGAGCCAGACCTAAAGACTAAAGATCAAACAAATGCTAACCTCCCTACAAATTAGCATCTGGGATTGATTTTCACCCTGAGAAAGACAGGAAGAATTGTTATCTGGTGGCTACCAGATAAAGTCCTGTTCTACATTCCTGCCTGCTGGCTATGTGACTCCCCCATTTGGTCCTAGACTTAATCAGTTTTACCTGAGCAATGGTGGTTGTAATCCCATTGGCTGACCATAGTTTTGTCCCACCCCACATGAATCTAAGGGAGTTCCCGCGTTCTCCACCTTAGTCCTGCATAGTTTCACACTATAAAAGTCCCTAGAAGAAACAGCTTCCCAGGGACTACCCACTTGGGGCCCCTTCTGTCCCTCTCAGACAAAAGCTTTTTTCCCAATAAATATTCAACTCTCAACCTCCATTTGTTCCTAAAATTCATTCTTCAGTTTTATAGAACACGAACTCATTCAGCTTGGGTCAGGAGCTTCAGTCCCCTACATAATTCGGAGGTCTCTATATCAGTTTTCTCTGGATATCATTATGATTTGTATGTAAATATTTCCCCAAAGCCTCATGCAATCATTGGGATGCAGTTTTAGAGTTTGTGATTAATTCATGACTCAAGGCTGGGATTATGGGTGTGAGTGCTACACCCACCCTGGGGCAGACAGCCTGAATGGAGCATAAGGAAGGGAGAAGGGCTTGCCTCTCCCACTGCTGCCACTGCTCCTAATTTCTTG
Source organism: Ctenomys sociabilis (assembly GCA_004027165.1). Taxonomy (NCBI): domain Eukaryota; kingdom Metazoa; phylum Chordata; class Mammalia; order Rodentia; family Ctenomyidae; genus Ctenomys; species Ctenomys sociabilis. The sequence goes on from PVKA01012724.1 coordinate 10,786, forward strand.
CACTTGCTATTTTGCTATTTTCTGACTCCATGAACTGAAGCTCTCGGCTATGTGCCACTCTGCCTTGGAGCCAGCCAAGTATGCACTAAAACGTTCACTAACTAGGAGCTAAATAAACCTTTCCTTCCTTAATTTTGGGTGACGGGTGTTTTGTCCCAGCAATGAGAGAAGAGTAACCAAGATATACCCCTACTTTGCTCTCAAGCCACCTTTCCTCCATGGCATTCTTGAGCAAATAGGTCTATGGCCCAAATGTAGAACTTGCCATTTTTGCCTGCTAAGTTTCCTCTTGAAGGGCTCAAGCTTACCCAGATGTCTGGAACGGTTTTGTGCAGCATGGAACTCCTCACCTTCTGGACCATCAGAGACACCTTTGGTAGGAATGATGTCTCACTCTGTAAACCAGAAAGAGCCTTGGGGCTTGACTCTAGGTTTCTCTCTAAGAGGGGAGATATTCATCTATTATCCATGGCCTCTGGCTTCAGCCTTTGGTTACACAATCACTTGAATGAACTGTGAGGACTTCACAAGAGAAGCTACCAAATGCTTTGCCTAGGGCCAAAGCCACTTGCCTACTTTTTTTTTTTTTTTTCCTACTTTTTTCTTATCTACCTGCCTGTGGAGCTCTTCTCACCACAAAGGAGGCTATGCTAACACAGCGAGCTACTCTGAATGATACAGTGTCAGTTCTGAGAGTTCTGGGCTACTTTCACTTTTTTTTTTATACCTTATTGTTTTCTTTTTCTATGTCTTCACTCATTGCCCATCTAAAGCTGGCATGCTCAGCCTACAGCTCACGGGCTAGACACAGCTGGCTTGTCTGGGTTGCACTGAATGAAGAGCACTTGTCTTGAGTTGCATACAAAACATAAATGTAGTGAATATACATGAACAACAAAACTTATTTTTGTTATAACACAGGCATGTCCAACCCACAGGACCACAGGTTGGACATATGGGATCTAAAGACATGTTCTAGAGTTTGTCCAGGTAGGTACATCTAGCAAACTATAGCTCCATAAGAGATCCAATGTAAGGAATTCACCTTCTGGAAGTTTGAAAGTGCCTGTCTACCTGGTAGCCAACAGTTCTTTTTCTGCAGTTCTGTGTAATTCTGCAGTGCTCTGTGCTAAAGCTTCGGGGCCTGGTTACTAAGCGCTCTCTTTCTTCTGATGCTCTGGCTTGTCATTCATGCTGTCTGCAATGACCAGATACAACTGCTATACACACATCATGACCTTTTGTTGCTTATAGGTTAAAGAGCCTTCCAGAGAAGCAACAATATGATACTTCTCTATACAGAGGGGCAAACTTCATGTAGCACTGTGGAAGAAGAGTGAACTAGGCCAACTGACTAGTCAGTGAACAAAAAGATTTCTCAGATGATTTCCCAAGACCCCAGAACAGATAAGAGGGGTGATAAAATCACATAAAGAACTAGAAATGTAGGTGCCAGCAACTGAATACCACAAACACTTCAAAGCCAAGTTTATGGTGCCTCATGCAGTTATAGGAGTATTACAGTTGGAACAAAGTTAATGGTATTCACCTTAACTTACAAATAAATTCATTTAGGGAGTGAGTGTGAGAGAGAATGAAAGGTGGCTGTGAAATCAAATTCATGGGAGGAAGTTGTTACAACTTCACACAGGCTTGAGGTGAAGTCCACCAGTCCTTGTGGAGTGCATTGGATTGGGATTGAGATGCCAGTAAGATAAGGAGCTGGACCAGTAGATGAACTGTTGAGAGGAAGACAAACGGCTATGGACAGCAGATGGCTGATCAAGAAGTGGACTCTTGTGAAGGACAAGAAGGGAAGGGCCTGATGATGGAGCTGAAGAAGTGGGTTTGTGGGGAGCAGTGGCTGTCTCCTCTACCTGATTGGAGGGTTGGAGGTTAGGGGGTACCAAGAAGGAAAAAGGTCCTGGGAGAGGGTATAATGCTAAGAGCCTTGCCAGGAGCTTCACATGTTGTTCGCTAGTTGGTAGTAGGATTGTGAGCAGAGCTGAAATCTTCCTGTGCCACACTCATGATTGTTTCAGTGTGTCCTCATGTTGGGTCATGAGCCTCGTAGCCTCTATACTATTGTTTGGAGCTCAAAGCACAATACAGAATCACAGCATTGTTGATATGCTAACACCTGGACTTTTCTCTGAAAATCCCTATCACTACCCCATCTTAGTTTCAAAACATTTTCAATTTGTTGGCTTTTAATATAGTTCAAGATTATATGGGGTTTTTTTATTTATTTTTAATTTTATTGAAGTACAAATATCAATCAGACAGTTTTATGACACCTTAACAAGACAAATTCAATAACTTAATACATTGCAAACTATTTTCATACTGTTTTGGTATCGTACAAGTTGCATACATGATATTATACTTACAGACATTGTTATAACAAATGTCACTTATCAGTAAATTAAGAGTGTAGCTGCTTACTTATCTTATTTTTTATACCTGAATTATATCAAAAATTCAATAATTATTTTCCTAGTGGATGACCATAGTACTAGAAGCTGACATAATATCCTGTCCAACCACCATCAGTGCAAATCTTGCCTCTCATAGGATTATGTAGAAGCACAATGTTATCTATCCCAACTGTACTGTCTATACACATACATCATGATTTTTTCTTTCTATATCTCTTCCTTTGTCTACACCTGTCAAAGGTGGGCACTCCATTGTCATTCAACTAACTTAGATGCTTGAACTCGACAACACAATCCAACACAGTCCAGCATTCTACAACAATAGTGAGTTATTCAAAGAAGTTGTCGAACAAAGCCATTTACAGCTCAGCTTAATATTATGGCCCCGCGAAGTATACTTCATTTTTATACTTTTCTGCTGGATGGTTAAGACCTAGATAGAGCAAGACCTATATACCAATACATGTACTTTATGTTTCTTTTGAAGTCAGTGAAGTCCCCTCAGGGTTTATCTTGTAGTCCTGTACATTATTCTGAAGATCCTTTGTCTGTGTCATCCATGTAGATGAGTCACGGCCAATGCTTGACCAGTTTGCTCTCTGTGAGAGCCTGAGAGAAAGTTTTCTCTCCATGTGACTCTCCCCAGGCACACTTAAGAACTTCAATCTCTTTCCTCTGTGGCTCCATAATCTCCTTGTTCAGAAAATTTGGAGCTCAACTGAGTTTCATGATGTTGTAGTACAGGTTCTCCTATGTCCTGAGTCTTCACTGACCTTGAAAGGTTAGGGCCAAAATGTTGGCTGGCCTTGTGGCTCTTCTATTTCTCCAACTCTGATTTGTGAACTTAGGTTGTTAACCATCCAGAAGAAAAGCTGATTAGTATCCTGCAGCATATGCCATTCACTTTGCCTTATCTGACTCAATTGATTTTATTTGTTGTTGTACATTTCCTTTTGTATTTCCCAAAGGATCTGAAAACATTGTATCATAGTGATATATGTGTACCTATGTTTATAGCAGTGCAATGTCTGATAGCAAAATCTTGGAAACAACCAAGATGTCCATCACATGAGGAATGGTTGAAAAAGATGTGGTATTTCTACATAGTGGAATATTACTCAGCTATTAAGAATGATAAGTTCGAAGCATTTATACTGAAGTGGATGCTACTTGAACATATACTCATAAGTGAAATAAACCAGACACATATGTGTAAATATGGTATAGTCTCCCTAGTAGATTATATGGTTTTAATTGCTAAATTTTTACTCCCTAAACTTGACTAAAGCTAATGTGACTAACAAAGCCAACAGTCCAATTAGGGACTTTGAAGTTGCGGGGCAGCCTGCCCACTTTTCCTGTCAGTAAGTTTAGTTTCTGTTCCTGGGGCTTCTACTGCTGGCTTATTGGGACCCAGAAAGGAAGGAAATTTGCCAGAGAACAATGTTTTGTTGGCCAAAGCATTGGTTGGGCAGATTTGTAGGACCATCTTTGGATGGGGACAGTGTAGGGTGTAGTGACAGCATCGCAGATGCATGATAGACAGCCTCTAAGCAAGCTCTGGTCTGACTGGTGCACATTTCTGCTCTTCATGAGGGCTCAGCTAGACAGCTAGAGGTCCTCTAGCTGGTTTGGGGGTCAAATCCAAGAGGTACCATGCAGCTCAGACTGAATTGGCTTGCAGTTGGCAAAGTGCTGGCAGTGGTGCAAAGAACTCACTGAGCAAGGTGACAATGTATCACTTTCTGCAGGCTGCTGGGTCAACTCAGCCCATTGTTGAGGTGAGAGCTATTATGATCAGAGCTGGACCCTCAGCGTTTCACAACCACCACATGGTGTAAGTGTGGCTGGAGGTGATAACCCAAAGGAAGGCACTTTCACTGCAGAGGGCAACAGGGTCAGGCCAGGTTGTATGCAATTAGCACCTGGCTGCCTCTGACATCTTTCCAGGGAGAAGGTGCTTTGCTTACCATTGGTGTGCAACATGCTGGTCTAGCTGTTAGGGGGTCCTTAAACTTGATGTGCACTGTGCCTGCAGACGAAGCTTCAGTCTATACCACCCTGAGAGGCAGGGCAGTTGCTCAAGTAGGACTCTGGTAAGTGGTACTCTGGATTTGAATCTTAGCTTGGCCATTGATAAGCGGTGTATATCTCATTCCGCACTTGTGAGAGATGCTAGGAAGAGCCCCAGTGGGTTTTGGTGAGGATAAACAGTTGCTGGCATGTGCTAAGCCCTACTGAATGGTAGCTGGTGGCACCCTCTTCTGGCAGGGTTCCATCCGAGTCCTGGCACTGTGCACCTGGCTCTATGGCCAGAGATGTTGGGTGGTGTACAATGCTGTCACGGTGCATAAAGCATGAGGGGTTGTTTTCCTGTCTACTCTTTCCCTACTGTGACAGGAGACCCATACTGACTGTCCAGTCCTTAAAAGGGGGTCTGAGCATGTGGCAGGTGCACAGCAAAAAGTGAATGAGTGTGTGCAGGAATTCTCACTTGTGGCAGCAGATGGCTCTGGAGAGTGCCATCTCTAAACATTTACTCACATTGGTCAGTGCCAGAGAGCAAAAGAGGCCTAACTAGAATTGGACATCCTACTGGGTTGGCAGTCAGATCTGACCCCAGAAAACAGAGGCTAGATTTGGGAGGATTTGTTTGTGGGGGTCTTGGGTCATTCCCTGTGCTTTTTTAGGTTTCAGTGTTGCGTGAAAATGTAAGGTGGCACCATGCTCTGTGCCCTTGAGGGAGTTCCTTTCCTGTCAAGGTCCACAAACACAAGACAGGAAAGGACACATCTATTTGCAAGGCTTGGTACCTCACTATGACATTCAAAGTCAGCCTTCATTTCTGAGAACAGTATGCACACAAGTACAGGAGCCAGTTTCTTTGACTTATTTTAATAAATTGTCACACACACACCCCTTCAGGTGGAAAGTTATATGTAAAAATAAATTTTAGGAAATAGGTACAGTTTGACAGGGGCAGTCTGAGATTGTTGCAGGCCTAAACACACCCGAATGAATGCCTCGCTGTCCTTGAGCAGCAGGCAGCTCAGCTGACTGCTTTATCTGAAACACCCTGGCCACGCCTTACCAGAGGAGACAAAGAGCTTCTACTGCTTTTTGAGTGGCTGGAAGTAAGTTTACCACCTCTGCTTTCAGCAAGCAAACCTTATTTGGAAATCATGGTCTTGTCCAACATAAATTTCTCAGTGCTCCCCAAGCCCCTTGCAGCTCTCTTCAAAGCCTTTTGCAGACATGAAGTACTGAGCCAGGCGTGCTCCCCCGCTGGAGCCCAGAACTGGCTTTAGGCTCTCAGCCCTCCCTTCTCTCAAGTCTGAAAGGCGATCCTGCTCTGCTTCCATCTACCTGCTGCTGGGCAGCCAGCCATAGGCCTTATCCAGTTGAATGGGATTTTAAGAAGAGAAAAAGTCAGATTCACGAGCAGCTCCATGGAGCACAGTAACACTGACTCCCAGGAAAAGAGGCTGGACAGCACTGATTGTATCCATGCACCATGAGAACTAGTTATCCAAGAGGAACTGAATCTTGAGTAGGGAAAGCACCCAAGCAATAACTCAGCAGCTCAGCCTTGACTTCTAGATCAGAGGATGTTGAGTGGTGTGTCCTAGCTTTTGGTATACCTCAGTGACAGCCTCACACAGAAGCTGTCCAGTCTCTTCTAGGAATGTACATGCTCACACATCTGCAGCCATCCTCTGCCAGGTCTCACTTCCTTACAGTTAGGAGCTCCCTCACTTGAAGGTACATATGTTAACACAGGATGCAGAAAGCATATATGGTGGAAAGCTGAAAGTGGCACAAACGAGTGGTCTGTAGACTGGCAAGATGGCAGAGATGCCTTCGACAACAGCCTGTGCATAGAGTACCCCAGGCCTGACACCTTCAGGCTGGCCCTGCAAATCTGGCACTCAGTGCTTTGCTTTGTGAACATAAGCACCATTTGTGGGTTCTGAAAACACCATCTAAGCCAACATTTGGATCCAAACAATGCCACAGAAGCACATGATCAGTAAACACATCTTTCTCTTCTGTGCCCTTGCAATATTCTCTGGAAAGTATGTACTGGAGTCCTAAAAACAAAAGTTGCCAGGGAAGGAAGTTACTAATACTTAGAAATATAGGATGTGGACTACAATATACTTCACTGTGCTGGTAAGAAGAACAGATTTTTTGTCATCTGAAAACATATCTTTTTTTTCTCTCCATGTGACTCTCCCCCAGGCACACTATAGAACTTCAGTCTCTTTCCTCTGTGGCTCCGTAATCTCCTTGTTCAGAAAATTTGGAGCTCAACTGAGTTTCATGATGTTGCAGTACAGGTTCTCCTATGTCTTGAGTCTTCACTGACCTTGAAAGGCTAGGTCCAAAATGTTGGCTGACCTTGTGGCTCTACAGAGAGCAAACTGGTCAAGCATTGGCCGTGACTCATCCACATGGATGACACAGACAAAGGATCTTCAGAATAATGTACAGGACTACAAGATAAACCCTGAGAGGACTTCACTGACCACATAAGAAACATAAAGTACATGTGTTGGTATATAAGTCTTGCTCTATCTAGGTCTTAACCATCCAGCAGAAAAGTACAAAAATGAAGTATACATCACGGGGCCATAGTATTAAGCTGAGCTGTAAATGGCTATAGTCGACAACTTCTTTGAATAACTCACTATTGTTGTGAAATGCTGGACTGTGTTGGATTGTGTTGTCGAGTTCAAGCACCTAACTTAGTTGAATGACAATGGAGTGCCCACCTTTGACAGGTGTAGACAAAGGAAGGGGCATAGAAAGAAAAAATCATGATGTGTGTGTATAGACAGTACAGTTGGGATAGATAATGCTGTGCTTCTACATAATTCTATGAGAGGCAAGATGTGCACTGATGGTGGTTGGCAGGATATTATGTTGGCTTCTAGTACTATGGTCATCCACTAGGAAAATAATTATTGAATTTTTGATATAATTCAGGTATAAAAAATAAGATAAGTAAACAGCTACACTCTTAATTTACTGATAAGAGACATCTGCTATAATAATGTCTGTAAGTATAATATTATGTATGCACCTTGTACGATACCAAAACATTATGAAAACAGTTTGCAATGTATTAATTTATCAAATCTGTCTTGTTAAGGTGTCTTAAAACTGTCTGATTGATATTTGTACTTCAATAAAATAAAAAATAAATTAAAAAAAAAGAAAACATATCTTTTTGCAGAATTGCTGACATGGTAATAATCATCAAAAACTGAGAATCTTAATCAAAACAACCTGTTCTTTCCTTGTTCTGAAACTTTGTAGATGCAACAACCTATAGAAAGGGAATAAAATGAACTTAAACCACAGGGACAGTTCGTCATTCTCCCCTGAAGACCATCTGATTTCACATCATCTCCACGTTTAATCTCATTTGGCCCACTAATACTTTGGTCAGGACAGCAGCCTTGTCTCCCACCCCAGCTATCCCCTCTCACTGACTTGCTTGTGGGTAATTAACCATTCTAATTAGAGCACAGCTTGAATTTAAAGTGTTTTGTAGCACTTGATGATTTCTGTGCTGTAAATCCTATCACTGTGGACAATTTCAAGCTACCAACATGATGTCAACCAGCTTTTAGAATTCCTGCAAACGAAGCGGCTGACTTTCAGGAGCCAGTCAGAGACAGCTCTATCTCACCCTGGCCTCGCCCCTGTAAGTGCTAACTGAGTGCCAGTATTTCGTAAGGACAGTCTCACTGGCAGGTAATCTTTATGTTAATGCTAGGAGATAGGCACTATTATTATTCCCATCTCATAAAGGAGAAAAGCCCCATTTTTCAAAGAGGGTAAGCAGGTCACTCAAAGTTTCACAGTTGGTAAGTGAAAGAGCTAGGACTGGTCGTGTCTGGGTGGTGAGGAGAAAGCACAGCATACAACACTGTAAGGACACTGTAAGCCTGACTTAGTTGAGGAGGTAGGGAGAAAAGTGAATCTCAATCACTTCATCAACCTAATGGACTATAGCGCTGCCTTAGCAGTAATTCTTACACAGTTCATGGGCAGTTTTTGAGAAATCCACAAACTGGAATGGGGACCAATTATGGTTTTATTTCTACTAGTTTCTTGTGCTCACTTGTGTAGCACATATATTTTTTACTAATCTCTGACTAAAATTTAACATTTCTTCGATTGCAAATGTTGGCAACAGACAGCAGAAATATTTACAGAATCTGTGACTTCATCGCTAAGAGAAACCACAGGCCTTTTTTATTTTACATTGCAATCTTAGCAGTACTCCCCAAATATCAGTACCTTAAAATTACAGTAATTATAAGGACTACTGCTAGATCTTATTTAATGTGTCAACAAGTACATAAATTAATATATCACAAGCTTGTTTTGTTCATATGCTCATAACTGTTTTGAATAAATTAGTATTCTTTGTGATTCCAGCTTTTAATTTGTGCATTAAAAACACTTGTTTTTCTCAGAAGAGGTTTATTAGCTTCACAAGAAAGCCTAGGGCATCAATGGCACAAAAGGGGTTAAGAATCCTGGCTCATAGGGCCTGGGAGATAGCTCAGTAGAATAAGTGCTTGCCTGGCAAGTGCAAGGTCCTGAGGTCAAACCCTGGTACCACAAAAAAAAAAAAATAAATAAATAAAAGAATCCTGGCCCTCCAGAGTAATTTATCTGGTACTCTGATGGATTCACTTCCTCTCCAGAAACCCTGAGGACTTGCTTAGCCCCAGAGAGGCCAGGAACATGCCACTGAGATGCTACAAAGATCCTAGAATGTACACCCCCCTCTTCTCCCTTTCCAGGGATAATGGGTCTTTTGATGGATGGCCAGCTAGAGATGCACTCCTAAGACCCCTATGTCTGCTTTTCAGAAAACTGGCATGCTTGTTTATTTATGATGGCTGGGTACATCTGGACCCAGGATGTGTCCATGGCCTGGAACTGCTGATAGGCACTTGAACGTGCTTCCCCTAAGAGACAGTTTGGGACCTATGAGCTAGCCCTTCCTGGGAAATGCTGAGGCAGACGCTTTCAGAAGTAAAGAAGAAATGGCGGGGGCAGGAGAGGGAGGTCCAGGGAAGCAGCTGAGTCAGGCCCTCAGCTACTCTTCAGGGTGTGCTAGAAGCTCTGTTCAATGGAGTAGGGGCCCTGTCCTGCCCCCTTGGGTGCTGAGAGTTGTGTCAAGGTGGTTCTGCTACTCTGACTTTGTCTCCTTTGGTGAGGCTGCTGTCTCATTTGAAGGCAAAATGAAGAGCTACAGAAAAACTCATTAAGGAAATGAAGCTGTAGCTTGGATTGGTCATTTCTACCTCAGTCTGGAGGCTTTGTTTTTCTTTCCTTTTTTCTTTTTTTCAGAACCGGGGATTGAACTCAGGCCCTTGCACTTGCCAGGGAAGTGCTTGTTCTACTGAGCCATCTCTTCAACCCAGTCTGGAGGTTTTCTGAGGTGATGGTCCTTGAGCATACCTAGGCCAATGTACCCTTCCTTCTTAACTCTCCTGTTTGCATTTCATCTTTCTGGGAAATTTTATTTTTCTTTCTTTCTTTCTTTCTTTCTTTCTTTCTTTCTTTCTTTCTTTCTTTCTTTCTTTCTTTCTTCCTTCCTTCCTTCCTTCTCTCTCTCTCTCTCTCTCTCTCTCTCTCTCTCTCTCTCTCTCTCTCTCTCTCCCATCAATCTTGCCATTCCATGGCTCTATGATAGGGAGTAAGGCACTTACCTTTTTTCTGCCTAAGAGTCCTCTGTGAAACAGAGGCAATAATAGGTGACTCTCTCCCTCCAATAGATGCTGCGATGGTCTGATGCAGAGCATGGACTCCCTCACCAAGGGCCAATTATTGTCATGGCTCCTCTCAGTGGACATGAGATATTCAAGGTCTCTCTCTTCCTTGTCTTCTATTGTATCCTTCCATCACTTTAAACCCAAGGATGGTCACAGAGAAATGGAGCAATGGGTATTCAGGAGCTGAGGGACTGCAAATGGTTATGTGTGGGTGGCTGCTGGCCTTTTGTTTCTCACACCAGTGTACTGCCCCTTAACACCACATCCAGTGCTTGGGGTGGTTTCTTTGCCAGGACAATGAAGCCTCCATTAACTGGTGTTAGCAAAAGCTCTGAGGTACAAGATGGAAGGCTTGACATCAATGTCTCCCACGAGCTCTCTATTGAAAGTTAAGAACCAAGATAAGACTTTGCAGGTAGGTTCAAGTTCTAATCTTTGAAATCAAGTGTGGAAAGTCCTTAGGTAACACCCAGTCTTAGTCAAACCTTGCATGGGGTGAACTGAGGCCCAGGAAGGAAAGCAGACAGAACTCTGGCAAAGTTGCCCTAGAAAAGAAGTTGCCTGGCTCCTGTCCAGAATTCTGGCTCCCTTATGGTGGCAGTTTCCAGGTACTCTCTGAATGCGTGCCCTGAGAGTTTGCAAGGAGCATCCACACAAAGGCCTCTGCCTACCAGGAAGTGCCTGTGGGGTGAGGAATTCTCACTATGTCAATTGTGTATTACCACTGGAGCTGCCTCTCCACCTCGCTTTCCTTCAACTGGCTGTGAAAGACATGATAAAAAACAGAAGAAAGACTGTAAAATGCAGAATGTATTCAAAGGCTGAGAACTAGGTGGCATCCCAAGATCCCTGTCTGGTTTATTCCAAGTTACAGGCCAAGTACATCTAGTCTCATTGTAGTTCCCAGAACGCGGTGACATAATTGTACTATACAGCCTAGAGGAGGACATGTAGAAAACCTGCTCCTTCTCACCCAGGACTTCCAGTTCATCCCCAGATTGCCAGGGGCTCTCTCTCCCCTCAGCCACTCCCATTCAGCTCTCAACCACTCATCATTCAGTGGAGCCAGCTTGACTCATTTTGGGATCCCCTATTCCCAAGCCAGTTTTCCTTTCATAAATTGCCCCTCATTCCAGTGGTGTTTAATAATATAGCCCCCAGAAAACGATCCAACGTTATTTTTGGATCCAACCCAATATCTACTTTGCAGCAGAATATGTGTGAAAAACTATGAATATCTGCCAACCCCCCAGAGAGCCATGAATTGTTTAAAAAAAACATAGTAGTTTTGGAATGTAATATTGTACAACTACTTTGAGAAAACAGTTTGGGAATGTCTCAACAACTTGAACATATGCCTTATGATCCATTGTACTGCTGCATATTGACCTAAAAATAGTCAATGAAAGAGTGTGTCCGCATGGACACTTGGGCAACCAGGTGGATGGTGGCTGGACTCACAGTTGCTGAGAAACTAGAAACAATCCAAGTGCCCATCAACAAGTGAACACATAGACCACAGTGGCATGATCTGCACAGCACAAGACTGCTGACCACGGAAAAGAATGAGTAACTGGTACACACACAGCGACAAGCATGGGTTGCGGTCATCACACTGAATGACTCTCCCCAATGCAGATTCCTATTGTATGGTTCCAGTTTTACAAAGCCCAGGAATGCACACACCACGCATCAGTGGTTACATGGGCATGACAGACATGGGCCAGAGGGAGGTACTCCTCATCACTTCTCTTGCCTCTTGCCTCAGCCTTACCCCAAGGGGCTGTCCCTGTCTTTGGTCTTTGCTTTCCAATTAGGCCCTCATATTGCAGTCATAATGAGCTTTCTAAAGCACTGATCTCACCATCCTCCCTGTTCAAAACTATGGAAGTTTCTTGCTCTCTCTCTCTCTGGGGAAAATTCCAAAGCAGGCTTTCAAAATGCTTTAAATGATCTACTATGTCCCCTTTCTGTCATGCACTCAGTTATCCAGATTGCCTAGTGCTCCTACACTCACAAAATTAGGGCCTGATCAAAAGCCTAGCTGCTGGGCTCATGCCCTCATGCTGCAGGGTCTGCTCCTTATGGTCAAGTGGCCTCTGAGCCAGAGGCACGCTCTCCCTTTTCTGAAGCTAAACATTACTTAATTTAGGGCCTTTGGCTTCTATGCATCCTTCCACCCCCCGAGATGTCTTGGGTGGGGCACTGGGCTTTCAGCTCAGTGGGAGAGGTGGACTATGGAGCATGCCAGAGTGCTTGATGATGAAAGTGAGAGGCCTTGGGCATGGTGAAGCCTGCACTGACTGGGCAGAAAGAACACTTCCCTTACAACTCATACCTGTGTTAACATAGTACCAGATGGACAAAGGTACTCAGCAAAGTGGAGGGAAGGAAGGCTGCCTGAGGAGACAGATAAAATGTTCCAGAAGAAGTGACAGCTGAGTGGGACCCTAAGGAGTGAATGACCTTCTGATGGGGAAGGAAACAGAGTGGGGGCTGAAGAGATGAGCAAGAGAGATTGCCCTGAGGGACCAGTCTTTCAGAAATAATTATCCTACAAGGCTGCAAGCATTAACTTCAGAAAACAGAAATGTCTTGAATGGGTTTGTAGAGGAGGTGTATTTGAGATTATCTTTTCTATTTGTTTTGTTATTTTCTTTTGAGACAGGGTCTCAGTATATAGTACAGGCTGGCCTTGAACTTGCTTCTGTAGCCCCAGATGGCCTTGCAACTCACAGTGATCCTCCTGCATCACTCTCTCAAGTGCTGGGATTTCAGGAGTGCACCACCACACCCAGCATTCATTTTGTGCATAGTCATTGATGTTCTCTTTATTTATGGGTCTGGCTGCTCCATTAGCCTAGAAGCTCTCTGATGACAGCATATGTGTATGCCTACAACTCAATTGCAGCAAGGGTTTAGGGACATCCATTATTGAGTTTGCACTGTAAATACCCCTGTGCAGTTAGCACCACTGAAAGCCTTCCTACCAAATCACCTGTGCTGCCAGTTCTTTTGTATCTCCATTAACAGAGTAAAAGAAAATAAGTATCTACAGTAATGTTCACATGGGCCTTTGGAAAGCTAGTGTATTTGGAACCCTGCCTCCTCCTCCTCTCCCTCCTATTGCTCCCTTTATCGCTCAGTTTTAGAGTAACTGGATGTGAGGTCAACATCAGAAAACAGTTGCCATCTTGGGTAAGGAAGCACAGCTTTCAGTCTGTGCACTGGAACCTGGCAGAGCCATTGCCAGAACTTTGTTAAGGGAGACCACCCCCCATGAGAAGTCCACAGAGATGGCAAAGAACCATGAAGAGCTCAAGGAATGGCCAGAACTGAAGGCAAGGATCAGGGCTGTTTTAGAAAGATAAGGATGCACTTCTGATATATATCTCCTGTTTCATGTAAGGTGAGAATCACAGAAGGATGCAAATAAAATGAGCTGCCTCATAGGGTCTGAAACAGAATGTACCTGCAAACCTGTACGAGGAAGTTCCTTCATGGAGACGCTGAAGGGAGAATGTGGCATCAGAAGTGAGGTTATGCTAGATGGCCTCGTGTGTGTACCCAACACAGCTTCGAAAATGCTAGAGGATTTTTAGGACAGAATAACTGATCAGTTGGGAAAGGGGTGTAGAAAGATGTCACAAAAGTTTTCATAGTGTCTCATGAATGTCATCACCACTGGAGTGGGGATTGGAGTGGCCAGGGAAGAAGATAAGCTAAATTTTCTGCACATTGAGTTGAAGGTGCAGGAGGGCTAGCCAGTTGAGCAAAACACACTGTCTCACATTTGGATCTTGTGCTCAAGCAAGAGGCTGGAGATCCAGATTTGAGCACTGGTTTAATTCATATACCCAAACAAGCATGGATGGGACAAATACATTAGGAAGTTTGACCCTGTTTACAAAAGGAACAAAGAAGATAACAATCCTTGGGAACAGCATGACAAGCAGTGTTAAAAATCCCTGTGAAAGAAATCCTAAAACTCCTGAAAGACACAAAAGTAGATATGAATAATTCAACATTATATTAGTTCTCTCTGACTTATAAAGATCAAAAAATTCCAATAAAATACACCAACAAGCTCTTTAATAATGCCAGATAAGTTGACATGTAACATCACATGGGAAAACTAAATATACAAGAATGGCCAATATAACACACTAAGTGCACTTCTGGCTCAAATCAAGAAAGTAGCCCTGGCTGGGAGTAGTGGGCATGCCTGTAATAATAGCACTTGGGAGGCAGAGGCAGGAGGATCCCTGTTCAAGGCAAGCCTGGGCTGCATAGTGAGACCGTGTCTCAGAAAAGGAAGAGAGAGAGAGAGAGAGAGAGAGAGAGAGAGAGAGAGAGAGAGAGAGAGAGAGAGAGAGAGAGAGACAAAGACAGACAGACAGACAGATAGACAGAGACAGAGAGAGACATACACAGAGAGAGAATCCCCATTTCTCCTAGGTCTTTCTTCTTAGAACTAAAACACCTGGATAAAGTAATATGAATATATTGGCAGTACCCTTACAAAATGGTTAAAATGGTAAATTTTACATTACATCTAGTTTGCCACAATTAAAAAAAATCAAGCAAATTACAGAAACCAGAGACACAAAATAAAAAAAAGAAAGTATAGTAAGACTCTAGAAAGTAGAAAGAACAGTGAGTAACCTAGGATTGTAGACCCGAGAAACTGCATAGCAATGAGTTTCCTGGTTTCCTTAACAAGTCTCACACTGTCTGATAAGGTGACTACACAAGGGTCTAACAGGAAACCTTCAAAAGGAGGAGACAAAAAAGAGCTTTCAGCCAGAAATTAGCGAAGGCATATCTGGACTCAGTACTATTAAGCAAGTGGATATGAACCGAATTAGCACACTGCCTCATCCAATAATAGCAGATACACATGCTTTTTAAATCCACATGAAACATTCAGTGTAAGAGGAAGAACTATACAGCGTCTATTCTCAGATCATAACCAAATTAAACTACAAATAGATGATAGAAAGATAACTGGAAATCCCAAACTTCATGGAGATGAAAAAACTAACAATTTAATATCCAACAGATGGGGCAAAGTGGAAATCTCAAGAATTTTTTTTAAAAGAATTGAACTCGATAAAATGTAAACACAACTATCAAAATTTGTGGGGTGTAGCAAAAGCAGTGATGTGAAGGAGACAAAGAGCAATGAATGTATACATTAGAAATGAAGAAAGGTACATTTCTATTTTAGGAAACTAGCAGGAAAAAAGCAAATTAAATCCAAAGCAAAGAGAATAAGGTAAAGAATAAATTACTTTTATCAAGAGCAGAAACCTATGAAATAAAAAATGGACTATCAAGAGAAAAATCAACAAAATCAAAGGCTGATTCATTGAAAAGATCAGTAAAATTGATCAGTATAATTGATCTAGCAAGACTAAGAAGAAAAGGACGTAATTTACTAATATTAGAAATGAGAGGCAGCATTTTGATAACCTGGATGAAGTCAACTTGTTTACTAAAAGGTGCCATTGGCCAAAATTCACACAAAAAGGAATACACAATCTGAATAGACTTACATGTACTGAATAAATTAAATCAATAGTTAATAACTTTCCAAGACAGAAACTATGAGGCCCATGCGGGTTCACTGGTGAACTCCACTGAATATTTAAGGAGCAAAGGATACTAATTCTCTGCAATCTCTTTAAAGAGGATAGAAACAAAAGGGATATTTCTTAACTTAGTTCAACTGGACCAGCATCACTCTAATACCCAAATCAAAGACATTATGAGCAAAAAAAAAAAAAAAAAAAAAAAACCTATAGACTAATATCTCCCATGAACATAAATGTAATAATGATCAACAAAATGTTATCAAATTGATTCCAACAATGTATAAAGGGAATTAACGCCATGACCAAGTGGGATTTATGCTAGGGATGCAAGGCTGGTTCAACATTTGAAAATCAGTTAGCTTAATGCATCACATCAGCAGGCTGAAAAAGAAAAACCACGTGATAAAATTGATAGATTTTTTAAAAACTGAGCAAAATATAACGCTCATCCATGATAAAAACTCACAGTAAACTAGGGCTAGAGGGGAAATTCCTCAGTTTGATAAAGAAGACTTTTAAAAAAATACTTAACTGTGGGAAGCTGGAAGCTTTCCCAAATAGGAGTAGGAAGAAGGCAAGGGCCCTTCCTCTCATTCCTCATTTTAACCTCAATTTGAAAGCCCTAGGTAATATAATAGGACAAGAACAGAAAATTTAACATACACTGATAATGGAGAAATCAAACTATCATTGCTGACAAATGACAGTCATCTGCATAGAAATTCTGAAAAAAAATCAACAACAAAACTACTATAACTAACAATTACCTCAAGATTGCAGGGCACAAAGTAATGCACAAAATTCAATCATTTTCTTATGTATCAGCAGATAAGTATAATTTGAAATAACAATCCAATATGTTCACCCTCCTATCACCAAAAGCTTTATGTTTAGGTATACATCTAAGGAAATAAGCGCAAAAATCTGTAAGACAAAAACTACAAACTTTGATAAATGACATCAAAGGAAAACCAAATGAATGGGTGCAGTGTCAAGCTATTAATTCTTGCTAACATTTTACAAGTTCAGTGTAGTTCCAATCAAAGTCCTAGCAAGTTGGGGCTACCGTCAAACTGATTCTAAAGTTCATATGGTGAGGTAAGAGACCCCAGATAATCAACACAATAGTGAAGAAGAAGTCTGAGGGCTGCAGTTACCTGACTGCAAGACTTACCACAAATCTACAGTAAACAAGACAAAGGATAGGCAATTAAATCAGTGAGAGAGAATAGAAAGCCCAGAAATAGGCCCAGAGAGATAGTCAGCTAATCTTTGACAAGGTTGTGGAGGCAGTAAAAAGAAGGTTTTCTTTAAGAAACATTGCTGGACCAACTGGATATTCACATGCACAAATGAATGTAGAACAGAAAGCTTGTACTCTAAAGTCATGAGCAAGTCTGGATCGTATGCTATTCCACCTTCCTTACTTGCTGCTCCCTTTCCCTTTGCAGCAATATGACAAATTAGATCAGCCCTCTACTTCCCTTCTTCTTGGAAGGTTCTAGTGGTGCATTGAACACACATTCTACTGAGAGACAAAAAGATAGGACAAGCCAGTGCTCTCTTTTCTCAGGAAGGTGGCAGCAGAGCAAAGTTGAGTTTCTAGCCCACCTATCAGTAAGAAGACTGGATTAGTCAGAGGTCTGCTTTAGCCAAAACAGTGCTGGTAGGCTGTTTTGGTTGATACACTGGGTCAGCTTGAGGAGTGTGGAAGGTTAACTGAGTAACTGCAGCTCCACATCCTGGGGTGGAAAGAACCTGTCCTTACCACTCTAGGACATGGTTCATTGTGTGAGCTTCAGAAATTTAGACGTTCAACCTCGTGATTCAGCAAGGGGCTGAGTCCTGACTTTGTGAACATCTTCAGCTGTGGAAGCAGAGGGCAAAGGATGGTGCGGGCAGATAAGAGATGTACAATATGAGGGAGGAAAAGAGTCTTGTTTCTGATACCCTTTTGTCCTTGCTGCTTCTGTTGTCTCCTGCTGCTTTGGACTGCTGCCCCTGTGCTGTGCCTCCCTGCCTTGGAGCCAGCTGATTAGGGACTGAAACCTCCACAGCCTGTGAGCTAAATAAACCTTTTCTTCCTTAATTTGGTGTCTTGGGTATATTTTGTCTCAGGAACAAAAGAAATACTTTTCTTTTGTAACTAAGACATAGGTCCAGCAAGAAATTGAACCATATATCCACTTGACCCTAATGTTACAACTTAACATGAGGATTGCCCCAAAAAACATAAGATTAAACATTATTCACTGTCTCATAATACAGTAAACAGAATGTCAAGAGTATGATTTTTAAAACCACATCATACTAAAAATCACGAAAATCACATGAGTGAAGACGATCAACATGTGTCAAGATCAAGTCGATTCAGATAATGGAATTACAATTTGCAATGGTCATTAAAGTGTTCAACAGGCAATCACATATACGCTTGAAATAAGTAAGGAGGTAGAAACTTTCAGCAAAGAAACTAAGGCTATGGAAAAGAACCAAGTGCATATTACAGACCTGAAAAATACAGTATCAAAATAAATTAACTCACAATATGGGCTGATAATAGGATGAAGATGAACACAGATGGAGAATGTGGATTTGAGAACATAGTCCTATAATTCATCCAATCTCAGTAACAGAAACTAATCTTAAGAAAAAGAAGCAGAATGGAGGAGCAAAAGGAAGGGGAAATGGAAAGGGGAAAGGAGAAGAAAGATGAAGAAGGAGAAGGAGAAGAAGAAGACAATGAAGAAGAGAGGCTCAAGGCCCCATGAGACAGAA
This sequence comes from Ctenomys sociabilis, assembly GCA_004027165.1. Lineage (NCBI taxonomy): Eukaryota > Metazoa > Chordata > Mammalia > Rodentia > Ctenomyidae > Ctenomys > Ctenomys sociabilis. The sequence goes on from PVKA01012724.1 coordinate 29,401, forward strand.
GATTCTGTGTTTGTGCCCTTGGGGTCCCAGACAGACAGGAGAGAGCAAGACTAAGAAATAAATGAACAAGACAGCGGCTAAAACTTTTCAAAAATTTGGGAAACCAGAAACCTCCAGATTGAAGAATCTGAGTGAATCCCAAATAGATAAATCTAAAGAAGTCTGTATCAGGACAAAAAATAAGTAAAGTTCTTAAAATTAAAAGACATAGAAAAATTCTTGAGAGCAGTCCAACAATAAGGGCACATTACTTATAGAGGAACATGAGTTCAAATGACAGGGGATTTTTCTTTGGGAACCACAGAAACCAGAAGGAAGTGGCACAACATTTTTCAAGTGTGGAAAGAAAAGAACCGTCAACCCCAAATCCCATATCTGGCACAGGATCTTTAAATAATGAAAAGGATATCAAAAATTCTCAGATGGAGGAAAACTAAGAGATAACAATCCTCCCTTGAAGAAGGCCTAAAGTAAGTTCTTTTTAGGCAAAAAGGAAATGATAGCAAAAGAAGGCTTGACATTTCATAAAGGACAGAAGAAATTCAGAAGAGGTAGATATAATGATAAGTATAACAAGCTATTCTTTCTAAGGATAAAAACATTTCTGATGACTTTTCTCAATGACATTTGACTGATGAACCAAAAACTATACCAGCATAGAATCTGATACTTGCTATGTATAGAAGTAATCTTCATGATAATTACATGTTAAAAATAAGCAGAGTAAAAGACATGAAAACTAAAATTTCTATACTTTACTAAATTAATAAAATATAGACTATAGGCCATGATTAATTATATGTGTAGTACCATAATACCTAGATTAATCAGTAAGAAAACTATACAGTGTGAAATGATGAAAATGAAATGGAAATGCAAGATGGAGGGAGAGAGGGAGGAAGACACACACACACACACACACACACACACACAGAGAGAGAGAGAGAGAGAGAGAGAGAGAGAGAGAGAGAGAGAGAGAGAGAGAGAGAGACCAAGACCCGGAGAAGGAAAAGAGTAAGCAAACAATAAAACAGCAAATTTAAGGTGAACGTATCAACAATTTCTTTACATTGATGTGATCTAAGCACACCAGGTAATACATATATTACCAGAGTAGATTGAAAAAAACACAATCCAGCTACTTTCTAGTACAAAGTATTTCAAATACAATAACATGGGTAAGTTTAAAGTAAAAGGTTGGAAAAAATATATCATGCAAGTACTAATTTGTAAAAAGCAGTACTGGGTATATCATTATAAAAAGACTTTAGGGAAAAGAAAATTGTTACAGACAGACAGATAGAACATAATGATAATCCACTGGGAGAATGCAACTACTATACATGCACCAAATAACAGAAGCTTAAAACATAACATGTAAAAAGTGAGAAAACCAAAAGGAGAAATACATTCACAGTAATAGTTGGGTACTTTTGCACCTCACATTTATTGAAGGATGCAATCACTAGACAGAATCAGAGAAGACAGATAAATCATAAATAATTCATCAACTAACAGGATCTTGATGACATTCATAGAACACTACACTGAACAGCAGCAGATAACATTTGTTTCAAGAGTACATAAGACATATACCAAGATAGAACATGTCTTGGGCCCTAAAATACACCTTGGCAAATTTAAAAACAAAAATATCACACACAATGTGTTTTCTGATCACAGTGGAATCCAAATAATGAAAGAAAATCAAGAACATGGCTACACACTTGGAAACTAGGTCATTCATTTCTACAGTTAAAAGTGCAAGTCTCAAAAGAAATTTAACAATTAATTGAACTGAAAGAAGGTGAAAACATGACATAAAAATATGTGAGATACAGCTAAAGCAGTGCTGAGAGAGAAATGTACAGCTCTACATGCCTGTTAGGAAAGAGGAAAGATCTGAATCAATATCTGAGCTGAGGGAATAACTTCAACTCACCTCTCAGTAACTTCAGAAGTGGACAATAAACTGAAAATAGGAGAAGGTAAGAAATAATGAGGATGAAAATGGATAAAAGCGAAAACAGAAAAATAATAGAAAACTCAATGAAGTACAAAGGTAGAAAATCGACCTCCAATAAAAGTGAAAAGATACAAATCGTCAGTATCAGAAGGAAAGCATGGAATAACGCACATATAAAATGTCTACACATTTAAACTTGACAACTTAGATCCAATGGACCAATTCCTTTCACAGGAGAAACTACCAAAAGAGATAATTTAATAGCTTTATCTCCACTAAAGAAATTAAATTTATAACTTAAAAGCATTCCACGTATCTCCAGACTTGAAAGGTTTTATAGTAGAATTCTATGAAACATGAAAGAAGGTTAATACTAATTCTACACATTCTTCTCCAGAAAAGAGGAGAGGGAATACTTCTCCATGCATTTCATGAAATTAAGTATTGCCTAATAAGAAAACCAAAGATATTTCAAAAAGCAAACTACTGAGACCCCTCATGAAAACAGATGTAAAATTGCTTAAGAAATTGCCTGATACTTACAACTTACACAATGTTAAATACATAATGAGAATTATACTATAATGCTTAAGCGAATGAAGTTAGAGTCAAAATTCTTCAAAAAGAAGTTTCCACACTTATACAATCTCACTGGAAAATTTTACTAAAATGTTTGAAGAAAAATTAGTAGCATTGTTATACAATCTCTTCGAGAAAGAAGTGGCAGGAAGATTTCCCACCTCATTTTATGACAGTATAGAGTAAGAAAATTGTCTGTGATGAATTTACATTTTTTAAAACAGCCAAACATTAAATAAAAAATCAAACCTAAGAATAAATAGATATAAATAATATGCCAAGATCAAGTGGAGTTTATCTAGGATTGCAAGTTGGTTCAGTATTTGTGAATCAATCTATGTTATCCACCATATTAACAGGTTGAAAAGAAAATCATATTATCACATAAAGAGATAGGGAAAAAGAATTTGACAAATTGAAAAATCCCTTCATCATAAATCTCTCAGAACACTAAAAATAAAAGCAAACTTATTCAACTTGGCAAAAAACATCTCTAAATCTATACAACTAGCATACTTACTGGAAAGCTGGCTGTTTCCACTCTAAAACTGTGAACAAAGCAAGAAGACCTGCTCATACTACTGCAAGTTAACAAAGTACTTGTGATTATAGCAGGTATAATAAGGCAAGAAAAATGAAATAAAAAAGCACACTTATCAGAAAGGATAAAAAACCTATGATTGTTTCTATGGAAAAATCAAAGGAACTGATAAAGTAACTCCGAGAACTAGTAAGTTCAAAAGTTAAACCACAAAAATTAATCACACTTGAAACACTAGCAACAAACATTTGGAAACTGAAACTAAAATCATAATACCACACTCCATAGAGATAAATGTATATGGACAATGACATAGAATTAAGCCAGGAAATAAACCTTATATTTATAGTCAATTGATTTTTGACAGGGGTGCCAAGACAATACAATGTGCAAGTGATACTCTTGTTGACAGATGGTGCTGGGGCACCTCGATCTCTACATGGAACAGAATGATGTCAAACTCTTTTTTTTTTTATCGTACATAAAAAGAGGCAAAGAACCTGAATATGTATTTTTCTAAAGACAAATAACTGGCCAACAGATACATGAGAACGTGCTCAGCATCACCAGTCATCATGGACATTATGATAAAAGCACAATGACAAAGAAGTGTCAGGAAAGTTGTAGGGAAAAGAGAATCCCTGTACCCATTATGGAAAAGAGTATGGCAGTACCTCAAAATTGAGAAATAAAACTACACATGAGCCAGCAAACCTACTTCTGGCTGTATCACCAAAGGAAGTCATACCATCTGTGCACAGAGATATATGAATCCCCACATTATTGTAGCATTATTCACAATTGTCAAGATATAGGAGCAACCTAAATGTTCACCAATAGATGGATGAAGATGTGATGTGTGTGTAAAAACTGATGCGTGTAGATGCAATATATACACATGTACATCCACACACACATATTCTACCATAAAAGGAAATCCTACCATTTTGACAACACAGATGAATACAGAGGATATTCTGCTAAGTGAAGTAGGCCAGGCATTGAAGAACAAATACTGTAGAATCCCATTTACATATGGAAACTAAAAAAGCTGATCTCATAGAATCAAATGGTCAGAAGGTTGCCAGGGGCTGTTGGTGGGGGAGCTGTTGTTTAAAGTGTATAAACTTTCAGTTATGAATGCATAGGTCCTAGGTAATTAAAGCAGTATAATTATAGTAAATAGCTATTTTTTCCTAAAATTTGCTAAGGGAGCAGATTTTACATATCCTTACTACATATACACATATATAAAAATGGTAACTATGGCGCTAATAGATGTGTTCATCAATTTGATTGTGGCAACCAGTATCCAATGTATACTTATATCAAACCATCACATTGTATACCTTAATTATGTATGTCGTATCTTTCAGTTAAATATTTCTAAATAGTTCAGAATGGAAGATAAATCTAAATAGAATCATTGAAGTTTCAAACTCTTAGAAGAAATATAACAATGAATCATTGTGACCCCGGATTAGGCAAATGCTTCTTAGATTCGATTCCAAAGATGTACATGATAACAGAACAATACATAGACTTCATCAAAATTAAAGCCTTTGTGTTGCAAGTAATATAAAGGAGAAGGAAAAAGGACATAGAGAATGGAATAACTGTTAAGAATGAGATATCTTACAAGGACCTAGTATTGAGACTATAGGAAGAATCCTTATGACTCAACAATACAAACACAAGTCAACTTAAAAATTAGCAAAAATTACCAGGGAAGCACACAGGTGGCCAGTAAATGCATGGCAAGATGCTCCGCAGATGCATGCACCTTTCCATGAGCTACAGAGAACTGCACGTCAGACAGGATCGGGTGTGCTCACAATGATGTGGCCACGAGAAAATTGCAAATCACAGCCATAGTGCAATAAAATTTCATATTCACTCGAGTGACTCTAATCCAAAAGGTAGAAAATTACAAGAGTTGGCAAGGAAATGGAAAAACTGGAAACTACACATTGTCAGGAAATGGCACAATGGTTCAGCTGCTTTGGAACATAGCTTGACAGTTACTCTATTTGTTAAACATCCACCACGCAACACAGAAATTCTGCTTCTAGGAATGTATACAAGAAAATGAAGACAGGGCCTGCCAAATAACTCAGCACATTAAGGCACCTGCAAGCAGGTGTAGGGGCCTGGATTGATTGATTGCTTTTTTAATTGTTTTTGTTTAGGGGCCTGGATTTTGATCCCTGGGCCTACCATGCTGGCCCCACTCCCAGGGTGCACTGAGGTGGCAATTGAGACTGGGCGTGGTGGCACATGCCTGTAATCCCAGCTCTTAGGAGGCTGTAAACAGGCAGATCACTACAAGTCTGATCTAGTAGTGAGACCCTGAACACCCTGTAGACCCTTCCTTAAAATACAAAATAATAAGAAGAAGAAAGAAAGAAAATGAAAGCAAATATTCACATAAAAACACATATGCAAATGTTCGTAACAATGGAATTTGTAATAGCACAAACAATAACTCAAATTTCTATCAGTCAATGAATAGAAAAACAAAATATGGTCTATCCATATCACGAAATATTATCTGTGAATAAAAAGGAAATTCATGTTGTAACACAGATGTTGTACACAATACATGTTATAACACAGGTGAAGCTTGAGGATATTACTCTAAGAAAAAGAAATCAGTTACAAAATTCTACCAAACATATGATTTCACTTACAGGAAATTGTTAAGAATAGGAAAGCCCACAGACACAGAAAGCAGATTAATAGTTGCCAGGAACTTGCAGGTCAGGGGAATGGGAAATGTTTACCAGTGGGAGTGTTGCTTCATTTGGAGGTAACTAAAACTTTCTTAAATATGATGTTGGCTATGATTGCATGCCTATAAAGATATGTTAAAAAACAGTGAATTGAACACTTTGTGTGAATTTTATCAATAAATCTGTGTTTTAAAAAAGTGTCCCTCATATTTGTTTCAAAGAAAATACAATATTTTACATCTTAAATCTAAGAAAATCATAGATTTGTATCCAGAAAATTAAAAAAATGCTTTTGAGGGAAATAAAAGCCTAATAAGTGAAGAAACATACTTCGATTATTGATTAGAAGACAATGTAGGCGTCAAGTCTCAGATTGACCCAAAGCCTTAATGTAATTACTGTGAGAATAGCAGCAGTATATACTGTCATCATAGACAAGTTTATTTTAAAATTTATACGGAAGGATACAGGTGTTAGAATGGGACACTTGGGTAAATATAGACCCATGAAAGGTTATGCCCCACTGGATTTTGATAGAGACACAGAAGTAATCCAATATAGGAGGTGAAAATTTTCAGCAAATGTTGCTAAGACCATTGGGTATCTATAGGCAAAAAAAAAAAAAAAAATTGTTTGAATCCCAACCTAAAGTTTACACCTTATACAAAAGGTCACAAACAGACATTTCATTGAAGAAGTCACACAGACAGCAAATGAGCTCCATAAAAGCTGTTTTGTGGCATGAGGCATTAGGGACACGCACATTCAAATTGCAGTGAGAATTGCTGCGCACGTCTGAGAATGAACCCACCCTCAGATCATTTGTATAACATTCTTGAAATGACAAAATTGTAGAAATGGAGGACAGATGACTGGTGGCCAGAGGTTTGGGACTCAGTGTAAGGTAGGAAGAAGGGAGGGTTAGCTATAACAGAGTGATGTGGGGTATCGGGGCTCCCCTAGTAACAGAACTGCCCTTTACCTATGATCAAACTGTTTTGCACACTTGCACACAACTTGTTGCATGGAAAGCTCAAGGCATGTGACCAAGGTGGATGTCCTGGCTGAGATATCGTATTATGCTTGGGCAGGGTCTTACCATGGGAGGAAAGTCAGTGAGGCGAATATGGGGTCTCTCCTGTATTATTTCCTAAAACTGCATAGGATTCTATAGAAAGGAAAACATGAGGAACCACCACAGTCACCACCAGTGTACCATCCCAGAGCCACGGGGATCGGCCACACACCTCCTCCTTTTTGCCATGGTCATTCAGGCCTCGGACTTAGCCTGGCACTGTTCAAACATGGTGGATTACTATGCAGTTCTAGGTATGCAGAGGTGCACCTCCCCTGGGGAGCATCAAGAAAGCACACTGGAAACTGGCACTACCATGGCACCTGGGTAAAAATCCTGAGAATCAAGAAGAAGCTGAGCAAAAATTCAAACAAGTGGCTGAGGTGTGTAAGATGTTATCAGATGCTAAAAAACAGGACATCTAGGACAAATATGGCAAAGAAAGATTAAATGGTGGTGGAGGAGGGGGATGTGACTTTGACAGTCCATTTGAGTTTGGGTTCACATTCTGGAACCCAGAAGATGTCTTCAGAGAATTTTTTGGTGGAAGGGACCCATTTTCATTCGATTTCTTTGGTAATGAAGACATTTTTGGGAATCAAAGGGATCCCTGAGGAAGTAGAAGCCATCTATGGTACAGGATCTTTTTTCTCCATCTTTAGTGGATTTCTATCCTTTGCAGGAGGACTTTCATTTGATACAGGATTTCCTTCATTTGGATCCTGGGTCATGGGGGCCTCGCTTCATTTTCATCCACATCATTTGGCTACAGTGGGATGGGTAATTTCAAATCTATATCAACTTCTACTAAAATTGTTAATGGTAGAAAAATCACCACAAAGAGAATTGTTGAGAATGGGCAAGAAAGAGTAGAAGTTGAAGAGGCTGGACAGTTGAAGTCCTTAACCCTAAATGGTAAGGGGCAACTGCTATGCTTGTATAACAAGTAATTCAATGCATGCATTTAACAGAAATGTTAAACTATAACAAGCACCATTTAAAGATTAACAGGAACATTTTTTGAAGATTTCAGATGAACTCAACTTTCAGTATAACTGTACGTAATCTAAAGTATTTATAAACAGCTCACCGGAGCCCCTCTTTGTCATTGACTTTTGACTTTATTGTTGGGACTACACGATAGGACCATTTTGTTGTCTTTAAAATTGTTGTAATCTCTGTCTGCACTTTTATTTTTTATTGAATGTGATCCAGGGTAAGCCTTGACTCTTGAGTGGTGCTAGGACAAGATTGTACTCTAACACCAGCGTGGGTCTGCTTGCCATTGTGTTTGAGACATGAGCCAAGTAGTGTCTGCCTGCCGTGAAGCTAACATCACCAGGACGAGTCTCCACAGAAACAATGTCCATTCTTTTGAGTATTTAGCAATCAAAGGTGTGCATTAATGGTAATATATTTCTGGTTCAATACAAATTTAAGGATGTTTTCTAGTTGTGCACGGATGCTGGCACCTTAGTAAAGTTTTGACAATTGGTTAAATGTGTAATGTTAAGTGTAGGGTTATAAAAGCTGGTAAACTGGGTCTTCTGTCATTTGCTTTAAAAACAAAAACAAAAAGAAAATAAATATGAATGTGTTTGATGCATTCTCTCCAGAGTGGGAAAAATCATCCCATAAAGGCTCTGTAATCAAAGCAGTATGATACTGGATGAACAACAGACAATCCAACCATGGCATAGGACATATATTCCAAAATATACTGAGGTACACATGGTATATAATAAAGGTGACTTTTCAAATCACTGGGACAAAGATGGCCATTTTCAAAGATGTGATACTGGGTGCCTTGTGCAGAGGCAGAGAGCCATAATGTAGATAATTCACAAGGATAAACTGCAAATGGAAGAAGGAATATAAACGTAAAACATGAAGCTAAATACATACTCGAAGAAATTTCCATGAGTTCCTCTTTAAGGGGAGAGGGTATAAAAGGCTCTGTAATTGTAATTTAATATCCAAATTGATAAATGTGACAATCTGACTCTATTAAAGCTATTTTGAATGGTAAAGGAAACATAAACATCACAAAAGAACAAATGAACTAAGAGAAATAATTGGCAACATATCATAGATAAAAAACTAATATCCCTACTACACAAAAACTCTCAAAATTGAGAATAAAAGAGCAAAAGCCCAATGGAAAAAAGGATAAAAGGCTTGAATAGATAGTTTACACACATAAAATATCAAAAAGGCTCTTAAGCATATGAAAAGATGTTCCAAGTCACCCATAATTAGAAAAATGCTAATTAAACTACACTGAGATATCAGTTCTCACCTATCAGATTCACAGAAATTAAAAAGTATAGCAAATACTTTGTTGGTGAGGCTTTGGGGAAAAAGACAGTCTCACGCATTGCTGATGGGAATGCAAATTGGTGAAAGTTTTCTGCAGGGGAGCTTGGCAGTATATAGCAAAACTGTACTTGTGTTTACTTTTTAACACACCAACTACACTTCTAGAAATCTACCCCAGAAGAAACAGCTTCAACAGCATGAAAATACATATGTAGCAAGTTTTTCACTGCAACATTGTAATTGAAAAATATTAGAAGCAACCTGTAGCACAGTACAATCTCCATAGCATTATGATCTAGCTATTCTGACTTTAGTTATCTTTGAGGCAGGGTCTCAATATGTACTGAGGGTTGGCTTTGAACTCACTGTGTAGCCCTGGCTAGCGCTGAACTCATGGCCATCCCCCTGCCTTGGCCTCCTGAGTGCTGGGATTATATGACATTACTTTGTTGTATTCTAGGATTAAGTGAAAAAGTGTATTATGAATAATGTCAGAGAGGTTTCATATTGTCTAAGGAGGGAATTAATTATAAATATGAAAAGGGAAGAGGCAGATTGCAATGTAGAGGAAGCAATGTGAACTCATTGTTTATAAATAAGTAGGCATACACAGAAAAATATAATGTCAAAATAATAAAAATAATATTTAAAATTGTCTTAGTTACTCTTCTCTTGTTGCTGGAACAAATACCCAACACTCAAAGTGAAGGAAGGAAAGGTTTATTTAGCTCACGTTACTGGCGGTTTCAGTCCATGCTCAGCTGGCTCCAAGGCAAAGAGGCACATGGCCGAGGGCAGCTGTTCTTGGTGGTAGAATGGAGCAGAACAGCAAGAGCTAAAGGGAGGGCTCGTGGCAACAAGGGCCACAGAGAGCAAGTCTGGCTCCCTTACGTTGCACTCAGGCTGCCCGCCCCAGGCTGGGAGTGGCATCACTCCCATCAGCCCAGCAGCACTCACATCCATAATCCCAGTGGATCATGAGTTAATCACAAACCCTAGAAGTCTGCCACTTGACTGTATCAGGCTTTGGGGGGGGCAACTAAGATCTAACAGCAATGTATATTTGTAGAAATGATCATACATTTAGCAGCAGGTCATGGCTTCTAATCATCACACATAAAAGAAAGGAGAATGCCTCGGGGAAATGCCTGTTTTTAGGACCAAGCCAAGGAAGGTACAAGTGGGCTTAGAATAACCTGTGCCAGAAATTAAGGCCATGCTCAGAGACTGGTCAGACAAAAAGATACAGGAGCTAGTTTGAAGAAGCTTCCACTGACCAAACTTGGAACAATCTGAATGTCAAAATAAATAATGACAATAAAAGATTTTAGCTCATTGAATAGAATAAGAACCCACAAGGCTATTTAATTGCAATAAATATAAGTAAATATATTTAGTTATGATAGGAGGGAGATGTTTGAGGAGGGAAACCTCTTATAGTAGAAAGCCAAATAAGAAATACAGAAAAATGATGGACTCAGAAACTCACATTTTGCCAAGCAGTGTACTAAACTTGCCTCAGGCAAAGCTCATCAGTGGATGCTAAACTAGTGAGTGAAATTTGAAAAGTAGCAAGATATTAGCACAGCGTACAAATCAATTCCTTCCTCTAGGAGACTTCTTAATTGCAAGGGGAAGAACTAGTGTGTTGACAGTGGTGACACTTGGCAGACTCCATCGAGCCTCAGAGTGACCAGCACCAGAGGTGAAACGCAGCAACTTCATGCGCCCTGCTACAGGGCACCCAGGGGCCTCTGTGGACTCCTGTGGTGACCACACCCAACTTACAGATCTGAGTCTCACCGAGAGGAACCATCAGACAACAAACACAAACTGAGGGTCATCCTGTAAATCACCAGGTCGGCACTCTTCAAACATATCAGTGCCAGGAGACACAACAGCAGACTGAGAAACCCATCAAGATCCAGTGAGAGTGAGAGACGGAAGAATGGAGTGCAGGGCGTGGTACTGGGTTTTCTTTTGCTATACAGCGCATCATTAGGGTGACCGGTGAAATCAAAATAGGGTCTGCAGATAAAGGTCTTTACATGGCCTAGTGCAAATAGTACTTTCCTAATTTGGTTGGTATCCTGTGATTTTGTAGGAGAATTCTGTTTATAAGAAATATACATTGAAATATTTGGGACTGAAAGAACATTGTGCCATTAATTTGTTTTCACATAGGAAAAGGAATTCTGTGATGTTTGTGGTGGGGGTGGTGGTGGATAAAACAAAATGTGTTAAAAGTGAGGATTTGGGGGACTGGGTGAAAGCTATTCATTAATTATTTGAACTATTTTTACAACTGGAAGCCTGAATTTATAGCAAGCAAAATTTACCAAAGGTTAGAAATAACCAATTGACACCCTAGGACAGTGGTGGGGATTGTATGGCATGTGGGTCACAGTCAGCTGTTTGTTATCCTTCAAAGCTCATAAAGGTTTGCCATCCCTGCCCTAGGGAGCTGTAGGGAAACAGGAGTAAAGGTCTGGGGCTCCGCCTTCAGGAAATGATGGTGGCTTTCTAAGAGACAACAGGACTTGAGTCTCCAAGCAAACACAGGTATTCAGGAAATGCTAACTCATTTGGATTGACTTCAACTCAAAGTAAGCCCTACTTCTGGCAGGAGCCAGTACAAGTGCTCCTCCCAGCCCTGCTCAGTGTGAAAAAGCCAGCAGGTTCCCTGAACCCCCTCCAGGTCTATACTGGGTGCCCAGCCTGCAAGGCAAAAAAACTGGGGAGCAGGTTCAGGTAGGGACACTTTAGGTGGATGTGAGGGATAGAAGGATGGATGGGCGAAAGGGTAGAAGGACAGGCTAAATGTGGAGGGTTATGATGTTAAGGCCACTGAATACTCAGGGTGAAAAAATGTATACAAGGTAGTGATGAGTAATATGTGTCTTATTTTAAATAATTTCATCCTACTCAGAAAAGAAAGCACCCTATAAAGTACAGTGTATCTAGGACATGTTAAAATGAGCAACTCAGCTTGAAGAGTCTGGTTACTGCACTGGCCACTTTGGTATCCAGTGGCTGCATGTGGCTTATGTGCCTGCAGACTCTGCTTTTCCAAACTGAGGTGTGCTCAAATGGCCTGTCCATAGTAGAAGGTGAAGCCCTGATGTGATAAAAGAGTTCAGCCTCTCACTAACTTTTACGTAGATTACACATTTGAAATCATTGCTTGACACTTTGGTTAGTGTTAAGGTTCACATGTACATGCTTTCCATGCAACCCCAGGTGCTCATGGGCAGGGCTCTGGGGAAGCAATAGGATGAAGGCAGTGATCAATTCACAGCTATACATGAAGCTAGAGGAGATGCAGCGATTGCAGAGGTGGGTCCGAGGCACAGCCATCTTCCTCCATCTGCTCTGCCTCCCTGGGCTATCAGACCCCGCTGCTGCACAGACCTTGAGCTGCAGTAAACCTGGCCTCCTTTAACTTGGGGTGTTGGCTATTTTGTGCCAGCAACGAGAAAGTAACTAAGACAGTTAAATAAAATATTTTTCCAAATTCATTCTTCCTGCTTTTTTTTGATTTTTGGCTACCAGAAAATTTAAAATTACTCATGTGGCTTGGATTTCAGCTCCCATTGTAGTTTTTGACCAGCACTAGCCTAGCTTGCAGATGGCTTGCAAGGTTTTGCTCACATCTCATCTCACTTCTCGGCAAGGTCTTTGCTGTATGTCCTACAAAGGATTGTGCCCCTCCTTGACACTTCCAGCTTCAGGCCTTGCTTGCTTCTGCTCAATCCCCATCACCTCAGATTGTATGGAGCTGATCAGTAATCTTGTCCATCACTGGTCTGTCACTTATTTTGTTTCAAGGTACTTATCGCCTTGGGTGGCATATATTAATATCATGGACCATCCACTGAACTGCTTTCATGCTCACTCTTATATCACTGGTACATTGCTAATTCACAGACTATTTCAGCATAGGTATTTAGTAACTCTTAATTCTCATGTTTTCACTTGTCTATCCTCCGATCCATCAATTCATCCATCTTCCAACAGAAACTGGTACATAGCAGATACACATAAATCTTTGTTGGATCCATTGTTCCAAGTAACTTTTAACCAGCTCCTGACCTGACCAGCACCCAACTCCCAGGCTTGGATTACTGCAGACTTCCATCTTATCCCAGCTCTTCCTTCTTTATTATCCAGATAGGAGAGGTGTGGCAGGCAGATACCAGTCCCACTGCCCAACAGGGCTGACATGGAGAGAAGGGTATGGGCAACTCCACCTTCTCCACCCTTCTTCTTGTCTTGCTTTCAAGCCCACAGCCCCTAACAAGTATGAGTTGGGGGAGGGAATAAACAAATTTTTCCAAAAACCCGGCAGCCGTCAAGCACTACATGGGTAGAAGAGTGCACATACTTAAAAGTGTGTTTGGCCTAGATATCTACCTACCTCTTTCAGACTCATTGCTGAATGAGGCTTCTAGAAAGCACTGAAGGACCAACTTCCCAGTCAAGTCCCATCATCTGAATAGAATGATCTAATGTAATAAAAGGAAACTCCTGAGACTCCTCAGTTCCAGTCCCCTCACCACAGAGGTGGAATCCGTGAGACCCATAGATCGGAAGGGACACTCAGTGCCCAAGGTCACACAGTGGGACCATGGAGCTAGGCCTGGCACTCAGGCCTCCCCTGTCCCACACCAGGAGCTCCCTGAATCCACACTACCACCAAGTACAGTTCCAGGCCAGAAGAGGGAGTGCCATATGCCAGATAAGAGATAGGGGGCTGAAACAGAAAGTAATAGTCTGGGAGTTGCTGGCAGTGTGGGTATGAGTGGATGCATTTTGTAAGCACTTCATGAGCTTTCAGTAGCCAACACATGCGTGTGATTAATAAAGCAAACAAGCTAAAGTCGAGCACATTGGGTGCAAACAGTTGAGAAATTAAAAGCTTCTTTTAGACAAGACAAACTGTTACTCATTACAAAAATAAGGGTGGGGTGACTTGAGCTTGTTTTTTTCTTTCTGTAATGAAAATTACCAAATATAAAGTCAAACTTAGAACAACCTATCTGTTTAAAATAAAATAATTGCAAATAACAAGCCCTTGGGGACTACCCTCCCCATTATTCAAAATGTCTGTTTTTTTTTTTTTTTTTTTTTTTTTTTTTTTTTTTTTTTTCAGTTGAGCATTGGTAAAGACCATGAAAATAAAATATTTACTGTTAGCTTAGAATAGGTAGTAGATGTTGAGGCAAAGTAAAGGACAGACAGACATTCCTTCCTGATAAACTACTGTTTGATGGCTAGAAATCACCATCTCCATCCAGCGTTGTGTCCTGTTGACTTCAGGCTCACAGGACCCTGGGAAGTAGACATTTTCTGGGTATAGGAACCACATGCTGGGTGTAAGATGTGAACCCCAAGGCCTGGCTGCAGACAACTCCTGCTAGCCTGTTGGATGACTCTTGGTCATGGGGGTTCTCCAGCCTCTATAACTCCAGGTGTAAAACAGGGATCTTTGAGGGAATTTCCAGTGCTATTATTCCTTGGTCCTACATAAATCCATATCAGCTCTGCATGTAGCCCAAACTTCTACAGCTTAGTTATTTATGTAACAGTCTCGCCCACAAATAAAGGTAAAACCCATGTGTTGTCAAGTCTCCAGTAAGTTCAAGAAACCTAAATTATTTTTTATTTTTTTTTTTTTTTGTCTTTTTGAGACAGGGTCTCATTATGCAGTTCAGGCTGGCCTTAAACTCACTTTGTAGCTCAGGCTGGTCTCGAACTCACAACAATCCTCCTGCCTCAGCCTCCCAAGTGCTGGGATTACAGGCCTGCGCCACCACGCCCGGCTAAGAAACCTAAATTATGACACATCCTTTTCAAATATTTTGGGTAACTTGCTGCCCAGGGAATCATGAGATGCTGGAGGTGCAGGAGATATGTAGACTCACCTAGTTCATCATTCCTTAAATGTACAGATGGGGAAACAGACCTGCCTAAAGTGCCACAGCTAGCTGGCACCGAAGCGAGGCCGAGAGCACAGGAGGATTTCTTCCCTCTGCACACCAGGGACTCTCCCCAGGCTCAGGAAGCTTGTTCCAGCAGTGCATCTATAGAGGCTGATCCCCAAACTCTCAGACTTCTAGATTTGCAAGCCATTTTTGTTTTATTTGATTATGGGATGAGTGGCATCTGCCTTCAAGAGACTTGCAAGGATTCTTCTCTCTTCAGATTCCTAATGAAGTTAAGGGTAGGATACCCGACTAAGGGCAGGAATCCAAGTTGCTCACCGTCATGACCCTGTACCAAACACTCATGTTCAACACTATCTCCACTTACCCACCTTTGCTAAACCTGGCTGGTTTAACACAAGAAAGAATGGGTAGGGGACACCCAAGGACAACCAGGAGGAGAAGGGAGAGACACCTATGTAGACACATGTTGTCAGCTTAATCTTATGACTTCATGGTTGGGGTCAGGCCCAAGGGCAGCTTTTGAGAGGCTCCAATTTGA
Source organism: Ctenomys sociabilis (assembly GCA_004027165.1). NCBI lineage: Eukaryota > Metazoa > Chordata > Mammalia > Rodentia > Ctenomyidae > Ctenomys > Ctenomys sociabilis. The sequence continues at coordinate 45,099 of PVKA01012724.1, forward strand.
CAAAGGCCCTGACTCACCACCAGTCCCATTCAAGGGCAGTAAGGGGCTCCCCACTGCCCCAGTGCTCAGGGCACCATCACACTCCCAAGGTGACCCTGGACCCATGTGTTAAGCAGCTTCTGGGGCTCCAAGAGGCATGGACTCCCCAGGGCACCAGTGCAGTGCCTGCTGTAATTTCTGGGCTCCTCCCAGAGGCTGTCGCTGCAAGGACACAATTGTGTTCTTTAGCCCATCACTGTTGGATCACTCAAAACAGACTGTCCACTTCAGCGCCATTATCAGTGCAATGATTCTAACACCAAGTATGTCAGATTGGACTCCATATTCCGGAAATTAATTTTAGAGTGGCAGCAAAATAAAATGGCATCCTTCTTTGAGCTTTGTTACAACATGTTCGCACAGCAAACAGCAAAGAAAATGTAGTAATTAGAGGTTAAATTAATCCTTGACAGACAAGCAGCTTAGAAACGCTGTGCCCTCTTCCCTAGACCTCATATAATGGATGCCAGTCTTTCAGAATTAGACACACAAAGCATGTGACATTGGCAACTGCACCAAAACTACTGTCCCACTTAAAATTCCATGGTCGGCACTGGAACTTCCAGAGGCAGATACTGCCTCTGAGATCTCATTAAGAATGAAACACAAACAACTTCCCACAAGTGATATTAGAGCCCACCCACCAAGCCCTCCAAGAGGCTGGCTGCCCAACTCTGTAGTAGCAACCTGAAATGACAGGGGACAAGATACAGTCCTTGTGGAGGCCCTGATGTCCTGGACCCAGGCTGATCCTTAACTTCCAGTTTCAGAGTGCTGATTCCAAATGCCCTTCTGCTGTCCTGACAATGCTGAGCACAGCGCATCTTGGAACAGGACAGATTATGTTACTCCACAATTAAAAATGTCCCTCCTCCATGCAGTGCATTGCCCCTGGCCACAGCTGCTGTGCCCAGAAGGGACGCCTATGGCCCACATGGGGGGTGCAGAATGGCTATTCGGGACTTGACTGAGCAGTGGAGACTGTTCTTCTGTCACACTGAACTGCCTTCACCACATTCTTTAGGGAAAGTTGGTCATTTCCCTGGACTTCAGTTTCCTCTTCTCTGTGATTATCAGCCTCTGTTCTTCCAACTCGAAAACTCTCTTTCAGCAGCTGGGTTTTTTTTTGAGAGCTGGACTCCTATGCGTAGGCTAATAAGGCGTAACTAGGGAAGGCAGGGCTGGGTCCTGTCCCTCCTACCACTACTGTGCCAGTGTGCTGCTAAAGACTCCACGTGGGGAACCCGTTCACATTCTGGACAAAATACAAATGCATGACTCACAGGATAGGGGTGGGACTTGGCAGAACTGGACAGAGCATTTGGGACTCCCCAGTGCATTCAGAGGCACTCAATTTTGTTATTATTCTGTTTTTAGTCCCTAAAGGCCCATGCTTTAATCCAAAGTAGAAAACACCAAACAGGGCCACCAGACCATCCTGACCCCAGTGCTATTTGCTAGCTCAGACCCCAGAGCCTCCAGTGATATTTCCTAGAATCAGTAGAAATGTGCAGCTGGGGCCTAGTATCCAAGTACTGCTGCAGGTGGAAGACCTGGGAAAATGTGAGGGCTGGCTGGGCCCCCCAACCCTTTCCAACAAGATCACCAAATCCTGCTGCCTGCCCCATCTTTCCTTCTCTAAGGTCCAGCACAGAACTTTCAGCTTCAAGAAAATGGTATTTGCAAATCCTCACTAGTGGTTATTTACTGGACAGAACAAACAGCAGGTTGCATAGGCAAAGCAAAGTGGATGGACCCCCACCCCAGGAACTAGGCATATGGAAAAGACTAGTAGTCTTGGGGTCAGGGGTGGACAACGCAGGCCTGAGTGGCCATGGGTGAACTTTCCTGCAGGGGTAGGCACAGCCCCACAACCTGTAGAAGAGGTCAGGGATGGGAAGGGACAGTCTGAAGTGGATGTTCCAGTGGGGCCTTTGAGAAAGAAAACTTCTTGGAGACTTTGCAAGGAGCTTGTCCTCCTTTACCCCAAGCCCTCTTAGGTGCGATCCTGGAAACCTTTGCTCTGGGGAGCTCAGGCCTACTGCCATTAGGCAGTCTACTGCAGCTACTTCCCCCAGGGGATCTTTTTAGATCCTGTCATTTCCAACTGCCTGGGACCCTATGAAGATGCAATGCTCCAGGAGGAAACCCAAGACATCAAGGAGGCTCTGAGGTGTCCTCATCAGAAACTACTGAAGTTCTGAGGCTGGGCATGTGCAGCTGGAGTGGGGTGAGGGGAGGGAAGTAGGGGCCCATCTCCTGCCTCAGCAGAAATGCTGCCTGCCTAGTGACTTGGGGGCAGGACTCAACAGCTGCCTGCACATCACAGTCTTTGTAGTCAATACTCTGTAACCCACTACTCTCTCACCACCAGGCACCCACTGCCCCTTGGCTTTGTGAGGCCTTTTCTCTTTCCTTTGCCACATGCACAGACTCAACAGCAACACAGTGCAGGTCAGCATTAAGCATGCATGCAAAATTCTGTCAGGTTCCTTTCTTCTCAATGCCAAAAATATGTTTTAAAGACTCCGTGTCTGAAAGCATCAGGCCAGTTGCAATCAGCGTCGCAGTGCTCTTGTCTGCCACACAGTTGGCTAGTGCAGCCTAAGCTACTCCTCCATGGCACGGGGAGAGGTGCGTGATGGGAACTGGTTTATTGTGCTGATCCACAGTAACTGGCTCCTGCTCGGCCATCATTTATCTCCCTCCCCAGCGACATCTGGGTTGGTCTATTCACACTCTCAGCATTCTATCTGCTCCAACAAACACTCAGTCTTTTCTGCTTGGATAAGGGGATTTTTCGTTACATCCATTATATGTGTATCAACATTTATGGCAGCAAGATAATTGCCAAAGAGCTCAGAGGATAAAAGGTCCTTCTTCATAATGTTTGTCCCCACCCACTTCAAAAGAAATCAATATTAACATCAAGAAGGACAGTGGCAGACTCTTGCACAGCTGCTGCATCCTCAAAGTTGGAAATGTGTTTTTTAGAAAGCATTCAGCTGGCCTAAAGTGGAAGGCAAAGTCTCCAGATAGTGAGTTTCAGACCCACCCCTCAGGGAAGTCCATGTGTGTGCAGGGAACGCTTTCTCATCCTTGAAACCTTCACCCAACAACCACAGACACTGAATCTGCTCTTCGTGTGATGAGTCCTTTGGGAACTTGCCAGTCCACTCACAAACAGTTTGGACCTTGTTATCTGTAGCCCAACCCAGTGCCGAGGAGGTCCGCTCCCCTTGGCCTTGAGGTGGCTGATCAGAGGAACTGAACAAGAGGCCCTCAGTTGCCACTGCCCAGTCCCTATCTGTGCTGCTGGATTGGGCCAAGGGAAGAACGCTTCTGCTTTAACAGGCTTTTTGCTGGCCTTCTGCCACTGTGCCACTCCACCTGCTTTTTCTGTCCCTTGGAATTTCTTCCCCATTTCTCTATCCAGGTGGCTGAACCTGGTGCTTTACTTTCCTAGAAAAAGATGATTTTGCCCCTAAATAAACTCGTGCTTAGATCTGGAAGGAAACCAGACTCGGGAGGTTTGAGGACAAGGCAAGGAGGGAGGGTAGAGCTGCCCAACAGCACTCTGCTAGGTGTGTAGGACACAGATTCTTGAGCCCCTACCTAATGATCTTTGCAACACCTCATGGCAGGAGAAGAAAAGCCAGAATCAGTGAAACTCAGTTTACTGCCTATGCAAAGCCCCTCTAAAGAACAGCAGTGCAACTACAGTCAGAAAAGCCATGGTTTAAGATCCACTGTGTCCCTTTTGTAAGCCCAAACAGTAACTGCATGTCCTAGGGATACCCCACTGACAGGTGATTTTTAAGCTCTGAAGTCATGACATTCAGAAAGGAGGGGGCATCAAACATGCTGGGCAAGCTTGAAACATCCTCTTCCTGCCTGCAAAGGACTAAGGGCAATGAGTCTCTCACCTGAAGATGCAGTCGATAGGTGGCCCCTCCAGCCCCAGCATGCAACAGGCTATTTCCTGGTTGAGCTTAAAAATTCAATGACGTTCCTGTTTCAGCCCACACATCTGTGTCACTGTCAGCGTCAGTGGCAGGAAAACAGCCGAAATCACCCTTTGCTGATGATTTCCTAACATGGAATTTCCTGGTATCTGCTAAAGCCTTTCATCTTCCAAATGCTGCACCCCCAACACATCCTAGGGACAAGGAAACTGAAGATGGTCACAGCAGGGGGACCATGGTTTTGAAAGACAGCTTGTAAGGAGGAGGTGCAGCTCTGAGACCCTTTTAAAGCAGGGAGAGGGAAAGACTGTTTATTCACTAAGACAAGACAGAGGCCCCCTCCATCTCCTTCTCGCCTGCCCTTCTCAAGGTCCACTTCAGGCACCATTCACCAGCCAGCAGGGCTGACATAAGCTCACTCCAGAGGAGGGAGGCAGAGGCAGCAGGTGAGGCAGCCCCTGGAGCCAGGAACAGGCGCTGCAGCAGCTCCAGGCCACAGAGCAACATAGGAGCCCACGGCAATGCCCTCTGCGGAATGTCCTAGTCAGTGTGTGGCTCTCACAGAAGGGAGGAGGCTGTTACTTGAAGGGAAGAAGCTCATTAGCTGCTCTGGCTGGCTGCAAACAGCTGGTGTGTATGCAGGTTCAAGGCCATCGCGGCTTCTCTCTTACTGAGGCACCATATGCCATCTCGCACATCAGCAGCTTTACTTTCCAATGATCTTGCTCCAAAAGAGAAGCACAAAGGGGCTGGGGAAGAGCACTAGAGCCACTAGCTTACCCTTCGCTTACGTTCTTGGTTGTAGATGCAGTTGGGGTGAGTGTGAGAGTGCTTGCGCTTTAGCGGAAGGTTAAAGTTTCACCTTCTACTCCAAAGACTAGAGAACAGATGCTCTACCAACACTCAATAATAGCTCCGGAGGTGGGCAGGGAGGAGTGGGGTGAGGTGGGAAAAGGCAGCAGACCCTGAGCACCCCTTTAGATGGGAGGGGCGGGGCAGAGAACCCGAGGAATCTGATTTCGCTCTGGAGCCTGACCAGCCTTAGTGGGGCTCCGCCCCCTTCCCCGGATTTGTTGCTTTCATTATCAGTATTCCTTTGCAACAAACTTCAGGAGGAGAGAAGCTTACCACCCTCGGGTAAGGGAGGAGCAGGCTGGCTGGACGGCCAGAGGTTCCTTCCAAAACGTGTAACGTTTCCTAGTGCACCCTGACTCCCCGAGTTTTCTTTGCGGGGCCGGGGGTGATGTAAAAAACAGGGCCCGCTAAGTCATCACAACAGCCAAAGGCTGCAGCCTACTAGTTCGGGACACCCCCAGGTGCCAGACGCTGAGTGGGCTGGAAGCAGGAGGCTGATGCGCCGTCCCTGCTGGGAGCCTTAACTGTGGCTCCGGCACCCTCTGCCCCTCCAAACAAAGGGCACCCGCGAGAGTTTCAGTGGCCACAGGGAAGAAATGGCCAGAGCTAGACAAGGTGGCGGAAGCCTTCCAGTGCCTGCGCCTTGGCCTCTCGTGGGCGCCAAGGCAACCCTGGGCTGGGACCGAGGGGCCAGCTGGAAAGTGAAACCAAGCAAAGGGCGCCCCCTGTGCCCGAGTCCGGCCATAACCTCCGCCGGCAGCGTCTGCCCACTTAGAGAGTGTCCGTCGCCCCCAGCCAGCCGGTGTCCGCGCCTGCGCCCGTGCCCGCGCCCGCGCACAGCAGCTTGCCTAGCGGCCCGCTGTCACCGCCGCCACTGGGACCTAGGGCTTCCAAGGCTGGCGGACAGAGCGCACAGCAGGCGCCCTGGGCTGGAGTTCCCCGTCTGGCCCGGCTCCCGCGCAGGGTGCGCTGAACACAACTCCCCTCCCAGCCGCCTAAAACTGCCCTCACGTCCCGAGTACCGAGTCTGGAGTCCCGAGTTCCCAGCGGCCAGCAGCGGCTCGAAGCCACTTGGAGGCAGCCACCCCCAAACCCTGCCTCTGCGTCCCTTTTCCCTTCCCTCGCTCCAGCCTCTTGGGAAACAAAGGGGCTTTTTATAAAGCGGATTGTTGGCGGCGGCCGTGGCGGCAGCGGGGGAGGGAGGGGATCTATAAAGACAAGAGGAGGTGGGAGGGGAGGGGAGAGCCTGCGCGGCCTCGGCCTGGGGGCCGAGCTGCGGTGGCGGCTGGGAAGCCCCCGAGGGGGTACGAGAACCCCGCCTGGCCAGCGGCGGTGGGCATTGGTAGGAGCCCGCGACTGCTTGCCGAGAACTGAGGCGGCAGATACTATGTTGCTCTCTCCGCAGTCCCGGCAAGATGTGATTTCCCGGCTACCGAGTACCGGCGGGGCCACGAGGCGGTGCAATTTCAGTGGGGGTCTCTCCCGGGAGATCCAGGCCCTCTCCCTAGCTGATTCTTTCCAAATTGTCTGGGCTTGAGGGGACTTTGCGTCTTTGTTACCGCTGGACTGTCCTGAGCCCGGCTTCCAGGCCCTCTAAGACAATGTCCTGGAGAGGGCCTTGGTCGATCCCAGCCAAGGACACAGCACGTTTGCCTTGGGGATGGCGCCCGGGATCCTTCTGCTGGGAAACAGCAAGGACAATCCACCTAGCAATGGGAGGGGAGGGGAGAGCCCACATCCCTCAGCCACTCTGTGCTCCTGCCCGCCCGCACACACCCACCCTAGGGTGCCCGGCTCAGCTCAGTCGCACCTAGCTGTAGGACGCTGAAGGTTCAAATGTGCCAGCGCAAGGCGCATAGAGAACCCAGGTTCCGACGGCTTCACGATTGCACTTTCCAGCAGGGTCCGAGTTTAATCACAAACCCCAGTCAGACAGCATCGCCAGCTTTCCAGGAGGCTTAAGTCACACACTGCACCAGGTCCAACTGGCCCAGAAAAGTATTTGGCGGCGCTCCGGGGGGCTTCCCGCCTGCCCTGGCCGCGCCCGGCTCCGCACTCCGCTACCGCAGATGCCCAGGAGCCCAGAGTGCCTGGTGGGACAGCAGCAAAAGCTGCTCCGCTCCGCTGCGCTCCTCGGATTGCCGAGGGCTGCTCTCCAGGGAGAAATTGGCAGGGCTAAGAGCTCAGGGCAGGGGGATCCACGGGGCGCACAAGCCCTCCATCACTCTCTGGGGCGGCTACGGGTTCGCGGCTGGAGTAATCTTCCCGTTGAGCCAGCTGCCCACCCGGTGCTTGGAGCCTGCACTCAAAGCAGCCAAAGCGGCTTCACTGCTGGCACCTGGGCTGTGACCGGCCCAGGGTTGCTGGGGAGGAACAGCAGCCTCCGGGTAGTCCAAGGGAGCTCAGAGCCCGCGCAGCTCGCGCTCCTCTGCCTTCCCTCCGGGTGCAGCTGCCTCCCTGATTTCAGACGCACGCCTGCCTGCGGGGCGACCAGCAGCAGGCAGAAACCGGGCCCTGGCCCCGGGGCAACTGGAGCTATGCTCAGCCAGGCTGGGCTGGTCAGAAGAGGCATGGCCAGCTCCCAGTCCAGGTGGGCCCTGCGCTCCCAGCAAACTTTGGGGGCTCTTGGCTCATGGCACCCGGGGCCCCGGATTCTTAGCTATGGGGCCTGCAAGCAGGGGCCACAAATGTGCCCTGGAGCCTCCCTCCGGAGCGGTGGGACCTCCCCGCCCGCCCTCACCCTTACCGTGCTGTGGAGCTCTGATGTGACCCGGGCAGTGTCCGAGGGGCAGGCGCCCGCCGAACGTCCGAACCCGGTAGCAAATTTCACCGGCTCGCGGCCGCTGCCCCGCGCCCCCGCGTCCCCGCGCCCGCTGCCGTGGGCTTGGGCTCGGGCTCGGGCTCGGGCTCGGGCTCAGGCTCAGGCTCAGGCTCGGGCTCGGGCTCGGGCTGGGGCTGGGGCTGGGGCTTGGGCTTGGGCTCCGGCTTCGGCTCAGGTCTGGGCTTCAGCTCGCGGCCAAGTTCATGCTGGCTGGTGGCGCTGCAGCGGCGGCCTCAATCTGCTTGCTCCATTCCCACCGCCCTGCCCCGCGCCGAGCCCAGCGAGCCGCGCCGCGCCGCGCCGCGCGCCCGGAAGGTGGAGTTTCGGGGTTTAAGTTACTGATAGGCATTTCTCACTGCCGTGTCACTCGGGGAGGAGGAGACACGCACGCCGCACACTCACACACCCTCACACCGCCGCGGCAAGCGGCTCTGGCCTTAAAGGAGAAGCTGAGCTGTGCTGCCCTGCCCTGCCCTGCCCGCGACCCCACCGGCCCAGCCAGACTGGCCCTGAGCTTCAGCGCTCAGGACTCCAAGGCCAGGATAGGGCCGAGGGCGACCAAGGAGCTGCAAACACCCAAGGACCCCGGAAACCTCGGAGACTTTCCGGAGGGCAAAGAGGCCCGGGATGGCTTTGTGGGGCGGGCAGCTGTGCTTTGCTGCAGTCAACACAAACCAGCACTGGGACAAAGCAGACCTTGGCCCAGCCCAGCCCAGAAGGACGCACACACCTCCTTGAGTCCCTGAGCTCAGCGCGCGTGGCCGCCCCGGGGGTGGGGGGCCTGCAGGTGGCTCAGCCAGCCTGGCTGCTGAGCAGGTGCAGAGGCCTCAGACAAGAGGGCGCTAGGTATCAGGCAAGGGGGCAAGTGGACCCAGCCGGGCAGAGGGCCGGGTGAGCTGACCAGGAGACTCTCGGGTGTTGGCAGCTCTTTCCCGCACCCCCAGCTGTACAGTCAGGTGTGCCAGGCTGGCAGGATGGGAGAGAACAGGAGAGCCTGGGGGGGGGGAAGTCCTCAGAGGAGACCAGACCCTAGGAGACCGAGAGACAAAGACAGGGCTAGAGAGAGAAGCAAGCCAAGAAAAGCACAGGCAGTGAGGGAGAGGGGACAAGATGGAGAGCCAGGGGACAGGACGGCAGAATGGCCTGCAGGCCAGGCTCATCCCAGAGCAGCCTGGCATACTCCTCCCCGGTCCGCCCCTCTGTTCAGGGAGGGGCACTCACCTGCAGTCGGTGGCTGCTGCGTGGGGAGCATCAGTCTCTGCCCCCCTCCACCACCGGCTCTCCTTCATGACCACAGAACCCCCTGCATTGGCCACGTGGGCACCAGGGGTCTCAAGGGTGGGCTACTGACTTGCACCCAGGGCCCCTGGCTGTGTGTGTTGCCCATGGTTGAGCTGACCCCAGAAGATGGGAAACTGTAGTCTAAGCTGTGCTGGGCTGGAGCCCTCCTCTCAGCGGGGGCATCCAGGCCAACACCTTGAGGCTTCTGCAGGAGCCTGGGTTCCTTGTGAAGGGCTCAGGTGGCCTGGCACTAGAGCTGAGACCTGTGGCCCCCTTTCCTCCTCCTCTCTGCTCTCCCAGTCAGCTGGCTGGCTGCGCACTTGCTCCATCAGATCCTGCTCTAGGCTCCCTAGGGACCTGGACTTCCACAGGTGGCAGCAGTTGCAGGAGCCAAGTGCAGCCTTGGGAGGGTGAAGCTACTCCCAGGTCTCCTCTGCCAGAGCATGCCCTAGCTCTAGCTTAGGGACCCATGCCAGGCTGAGTCTCCATGCAGAAGTCAAGAGCAGCATCATCACCCCCAGAGTACCTCCTTGCTTTGCCTCTGTGCCCCAGGCCTTAGGAAAGCTCCCAGTCCTTGCAGAATTCAGTGCAATACCTACATGGGGCTCTGAGCTTGCCTACCACCTCTGAGTGCTGCTCTGCACAGCACAGAGGGTGGGAAGGACTCACCTGGGCTGGGCTGGCCTTTCTGCTTAGAAGCATCAAGTGGGCAGGAGAGGGTATTGCTTCTTGGTGACTGACCCTCTGGGCTGGTCCATGACAGCCCTTACCTCAAGGCCCCACAGGAAGGCGGGTCACCCAGGTTCTCAGTGGCCCCTCAAGCTGAGAGCTGCCCAGCAGGTCTCTTGAAGGGAATCCCTGGGAAAAGCAGAGGATGTGCTGACTGTCAGGGACACTGGCAGAAGGCCACTAGAATTCCCTCCTGTCCCTCAGTTTGTACTAGCCAGAGCTAAGGAGGAAGCCCAGGCTCTATAACCAGGCTTGTGCTGGAGCCCCACCCATGCGCCAGAGTGTCCCCAGGGAGGCTATGGTGCCCCCCCCCAGTACATCCTGCAAGCCTGTGGCAGTAATTTCATGGGGCTAACTGCTTACCATGCCTGCATGTCCCCGGAGAGCCACTAGACAGTCACCTATGCCACATGGCCCCTAGACCTCCACTAGAACTTAGGCAACCCTAGTGACCCAAGCCCAGCCTGACCCAGGCCCTCTCCCCAGTGACCCTCCATCTCTGCTCGTGGCGCACCCAATTTCAAGCTGCTAGGCCCACTGGGTCCAAGCCTCCGCTGTGCTCTTGTCACATGCAAGTCTGATCCAGGGACAATGCTGTTGCCCCTCTTCCCAGCACATCTGAGGGCCTTCCCAGCCCTTTCTTTCCCAGCTGCCCTCCTGATCTGAGCCACTGGCACAGGCTGCTGCCTGATCGCTGCAGTAAGCACTAGCCACTAGGCAGTCTGAGCTGCTGCCCGCTAGCATGCACCTGTGCCCTGGTCCCTGTGCCCAGACCTGTGCGACTGCCCATGCCCTGAGTCCTACTGCAGGAGCCCCACTGTCTACAGGGCCAGGATGGCCTCCTTCCACCCTCTGCTCTGCTGCACCTCCAGACACAGGCCCCTTCCCAAGACAGTAGGTACCCTGCAGGCTTACACCCTTCGCACTACGGTAGGGGCTCTTTGGGGCTAGGGTTCACTTCCCCAGATGGCCACAGAAGGCCCCTCATTTCCTTTAATCTTGACACCCACGTCACCTGCCTGGTCACCCTGTCCGTGTTTCAAAGCCCAACGCCCATCTCTGGCACTTCCTCTCCCCTTCCCTGCTTTGTTTTCTGTGCAGCACTCCCTAGCAGCTGGCCTCCTCTCTAGTAGGCTGCATCCTCGAAGGGCAGCCTCTGGTCCCAAGCCTTATCCACACCCTGCTGGGCACAGAGTGTCTGCTTGCCTGCAGCTTTCCAGAAAATCCCGGAGGCTGCAGGACTGTGCACACCCCCTGCCAAATGAAGCCCTACTGTCATCACACTGGAAGGAGGTCTGTGACCTGAACAGAGCTTAAGAGGCCTGGAGGTGATGCAGACCTCTGGACTTTGCTCGGGTCACTCCACAGAAGGGCACCCTGGCCCCAGTGACTTGGTAGTGGTGTTGCAGGCATGACTGATCGAGAAGTGGGAGAGGTGAGAAGGTGCAGAGGCTGGCTGTGGCTGTCTCATCACAGAGGGCAGATACACAGTGGGGCCCTTCTCCCACTTGAAGCTCTGGCCCAGGCCTTGAGCTGGCAGTGTGTGTTCCTCGATTTCTCCAGGTGTCACCTGTTTTCCCTGCAGGAGTGCTGCACCTCGAGGCCAGAGAATTACTCTCGTCTCCATTCTCAATGAAGAAATGGGGAGCACAGAGAGGCTCCCAAGTGGCAGAGCAGGAAGCAGCAGTCCCTTAAAGTTTAGCCCGCTTCCACTTGCTCTGTGGCCCCCTGCCCAGGGTGGACACCCGGTCCAGCACACGTGGCCAAGGAAGTATCTCTGCAGGGGGCCTTCGTGAGCTGTTGCTTTCTGAGGAATCCTCCTCGCTTTGCTCCTCAGTGGCTGCCAAGAAGTGGGCTGACGCTGGCCTTGTGGGACCAAGGAGTACCGTGCCAAGGCGCATATTTGCCCTGTCGTGGTCTGACACAAACGTGGCACTCCAGGGTTTGCTGGCCACTTGTGTTCTCAGTTAGAGTCCTGTGGGCTGGTGCCAAGCTTCCCCACACTCACAGGACTGATGCCGGGCTTTACGCAGGCAGTCACTGGAATCCTGTGTGTGGGCAAAGGCAGGCTGTCTGAGAAGAAGACACATCTCGTTGACCTCTTGTCGTCATCCCTTGCTCCCAGTCCTCCTGTGGTTCTCAAGTGCCCTGCTGAAGATATGGAGCTCCAGCTCTCCCATCTGGCAGCCCAGGTCCTGTCCAGGAGGTGCACACTAGGC
>PVKA01012725.1:0-50424 GCA_004027165.1 Ctenomys sociabilis
AACCTGCTTCAGCAGAGCGTAGCATGCTGCACCCCATCCCCCAGAGCATGCTGAGACAGCGATTGAGACTGGGCATGGTGGCGTGTGCCTGTAATTCCAGGGTTTGGGAAGCTGCAAACAGGAGAATCACTACGAGTCCAATCTATATAGTGAGACCCTTTAGACCCTATAGACCCTGTCCTAAATTCATAAAAAAAAGAAAGAAAAAGAGAAACAAAACAAAATATACAAAATTATAAATTCACAAATTGAAAATGGCTCTAAGAGTGAACACAAAGAAACCAGACCATCTGCCTCTATCCCAGAATGTGCCTGAGATTTGACACTTAAATCAGTGTTTCAGTTCCCTGCTTGGCATCATAGCTTATCCTGTCCTGCTTCACAATGCCCAGAGTGAAGCTGGACCTTTAGCTCAGTTGTTTAAGTGCCTGCTTAAGCAAAGCAGTCAGGCTCAGGATATGGTGGTTTGATCCCCAGATCCGCAAGCCTTAGCAGACCTGCTCTTAAGGCATCCTGAATCTAAACTTTAGGGCCAGCCAAATAGCTCAGTGGATTAAAGAGCCTGCAAGCAGGTACAGAGACTGGGAGTTTAATCCAAGGGGCCCCCTGGGCACACTGAGAAAGCAATTGAGGCGTAGTGGTGTGTGCCTGCAACCCCAGCTCTTGGGAGGCTGTAAACAGGCAGATCACTGTGAGTCCGATGTAGTAGTGAGACCCTGAACACCCTGTAGATCCTTTTGCCCCCCAAAATAAAATAAAACAAAATGCCCAAAGCCTTGTTTCCTGCTACCTCAGGCCAATGCTAGGCTGAAAGCACCCTAAGAAACTCTATAGGAAAGTTTATATTCAATTAAGGTTTCTTAAAAGTTTTTTTAAAAAAAAAATGGGGAGGGGCTGGGGAGATAGCTCAGTAGGCTTGCCTGGCAAGCACAGGGGCCTTCATTCAATCCTCAGTTCTGAAAAAAAAAATAGAATTGGTTCTTGGGGTCCAGGATATAGCTCAGTGGTATAGCGCCTGCCTGGCAAGTGCAAAGTTTTGAATTTGGTTCCTGGTACAAAAAAAAGAAAAAGAAAAGGAATTGGTTCTTTCACAATGAATTAACAGAGCCAGGGAGATGGCTCAGTAGAATAAGCGCTTGCCTGGCAAGCATAAGGTCCTGAGTTCAATCCCCAGTTCCACCAAAAAGATGGTAGTGCTGTGTGGTGGCTGCTCCAGTGTCCTGTGCCAGCCTGCAGGAGGGAGAGCAGGGCTCACGGGGGGGGGGGGTCCTTCAGGAGGAAGCAGCACTGCCAGCACCCTCAGTCAAGAAGAGTGGGAGGCCATCCCCATGAACACACTTTGGACATAAAAAGATTTAACAAAATAGACAAACCCTTAGCCAATCTAACCAAAAACAGCAGAGAAAAGGGCCAAATTAATGCATTTAGAAATCAAAAAGGCTGGCAAGATAGCAAAGCAGACTAAGCTCCTGCTTAGGCAAGGTAGCAAAGCAGACTAAGCTCCTGCTTAGGCAAGGGCAGGGTCCGGGGCTTGATCCTGGTACCACAGGCTGCGCCAGCCCGCCGCCGTGTGGGCTAGCCGGCCACCGAGTCCAGACGTGCTGGCTCACTCCTGCAGTCCCAGCACTGGGAAGGCTGAAAACAGGAAGATCACTCTGCGTGTCATCTGTGTAGCGAGACCCTGTACCAAATACATAAATAAAAATAAAAAAGATGAAATCACAATGGAAACAGCTGAAATTTAAAAACATACTTTTTTTAATCAACTGCTTCACAAATCTGTATGCCGAAAAATTGAAGGATTCAGAAGAAATGCATAGATGTCCAGGCACCTATCACTTACCAAAACTGAACCAAGAAAATGTAAAAAACCCTGAATATTCCAATAACAGACAGTGACATTGGAACAGTGACAATGGACATACTCCCAAAATCAAAATATAGATTTAAATTAACTACAATCAAAATTTCAATAAAAAATTTTTTTGCATAATTAGAGAAAACAATCCTAAATGTCAGATGGAACAGAAAGAGCAAGGACAGAGGTATCACCATGCCAGACCTGAAGTTATCTTACAAAGCAGTTACAGTAAAAACATCCTGACATTGTCACAAAAATGGACATGAAACCCAGTGGAACAGAGTAGAAGATGCAGAAAAAAACTTCAAATATATTTAACTACTTGATCTTTGACAAAGAGCCCAAAGCATACACTCCAGGAAAGATGGCCTCTTTTTAGAAATGGTGTAGGGAAGACTGACTATCCACATGTGGCAGCTTGGATCTAGATTGTATCTCTCACCATGTACTAAATAAAACCAGAATGGATGTAACTAAATGTTAAAACAGAAATGCTTAACCTGCTGGAAGACAAAGTAGCTAAAACTCTAAAGTGCTGGGTGTGGGGAAAGTCTGTCTAAACAGAATCCATGTGGTGTAGGGTGTAGTTCTGAGAATCAACACAATGGGTCATATTGGGGCTGGGAGATGGCTCAGTAGGATAAGCACTTCCTTGGCAAGCACAAGGGTCTGAGTTCAATCCCTGGTTCTGCGCCAAAATAAAAATATAAAAAGTTTAAAAGCTTTTGTATAGCTAAAGAAATCATCAACAGGGGCACATAGATAACTTACAGGATGGGAAGAGATTTTTGCTGGAAATTCCTCACAGAAGACTCATATCTAGAATGTACAGTTAATTAAAAAGAATTAGACACACTGAAAATAAAAGACTGAATCACAACATGAAATGAGTAGAAGTTCACAGAAATGCAAATGACTAGTAAATGTCAACAACACTGGCCTTAGATAAATGCAATTGGAAACAGCCCTGAGATTCCATCTTAGCCTGCAGAGGACAGCCACCGTGAAGAAATCCAGTAGGAACAAATGTTGGCGAGGCTGTGGGGAGGTGGGGCCCTTCCACTGCTGATGGACAAGTAAACTAGTACAACCGGTATGAGAATTAGTGTGCAGGTTCCTCAAAACACTGACAGTAGAAATTTTACTTGGTCCAGCTCTATGCCTTCTAGAGGTCTTCCTAAAAGAGTCAAATACATCATATTTAACACACAAGTACCCATGTTTGTTGCAGCGCAAGTCATGATAGCCATATCGTGGAAGCAGTCTATCTGTCCATGAACAGACAATTGGACAAAGAAAATGCATTTATACAGTGATAGGCTTTTCAGGTGATGATGCAACAGAGAAACTGAGGCAGAGAAGAAAAGGGAAAGGGGCTTTATTATCTTTGAGGATACAGAGAGAGTCTGGGGAAGATAAGACGAACAGGAACAAAGAGAGAGTGAGGCTTTTATGGCCTTTTGCCAGGGAGTTCAGTTTGAGGGGGATGTTTAGAAACACCTGAGGACTTGACTGAGGTCTTCTCTGAGGCAATGGGAGAGGTGGAAGGAAATTGCACCCTGGGCTGAGTTGAAGAAGAAGGGGAGTTGTCTCTGGGAAGATATGTGGTTGTATTAAGGGCTCCAGCCATGTTGGATGACCATCATAAAAATTCAGCAATTCATATGAGGGCCAGAACCTATCATACAGTAGAGTACTACTCTGCCATAAAGAAAGATAAACTTGAGTCATGTATAGGAAAATGGATGCCCCTTGAGACCATACTATTAAGAGAAATAAATCAAAAAACCCAAGCTTAAAATCACATGGTTTCTGTAAAAATAACAATAGAGAATAAAATAAAGATAACAAATAGGAAGATAGATCTTAGTCAAAGAGGGAGGAGGCTGGCCAGATAACTCAGAGGACTAAAGTGCCTGCTTAGGCAGATTGCAGTGGCCAGGGAAAGAAAAAAAACATCCCACTTGTAGATTATAGATCCTATACTTAGAAGAACTTAGACTCCTCCACTAAGAGACTTTTAGAGATGATAAATGAAGGCTGGCCAAATAGCTCAGTGGAATAAAGTGCCTGCTTAGGCAGAGCACAGCAGCCAGGGTTCGATCCCCAGCATGCCGTGCCAGCCCACACCCAGGGGGCATGCTGAGATGGTGACTGTCACTGGGCGTGGTGGTGAGAGCCTGTAATCCCAGCACTTGGGAGGCTGAAAACAGGAGGATCGCTACGAGTCTGATCTATGTAGTGAGACCTTATGGACCCTTTACTAAATATACATAGAAAAAGAGGGAGGGAATCAAGAGATAGAAGAGGGAGAGAAATATGGGATAGGAAATGGAGTGTGCTGGGTATGTGTACCACTTCACATAAGGAATGTAAATGTCGTGTACTACAAACATTACCCAAAAGGAAGAGACAGGAAATCAAGAGAAGGATGTGGAGAGGGGGCAGGATGAAAAAAATGAGTAAGGTGTGTTATGTACACATCTGGGCTTCCCATGAGAGATGTCAACATTGTGTACCACACACATACACCACTAATTAGAAATCAAGTAGAGGGGCTGGGGAGATGGCTTAGTAGAATACGTGTCTGGAAAGCACAAGGGCCTGAGTTCTTTTGTGTGTGTGTGTGTGTGTGTGTGGAACCGGGAATTGAACTCAGGCCCTTGTGCTTGCCAGGAAGTGCTTATTCCACTGAGCCATCTCCCCCGCCCCAAGTAGAAATCTTATGACTTTGTACACGTTCTTCAAAATGTACTCATGTACCCTTCCTGTATGTGACTCATCCAGCTGTTCTCACTAGGCACCTTTACTTTTGGATATTTGCTTTGATTCACATAGTTTTTTTATTGTGATGAGAAAAAATTTAACAGTTTATTAATGAGCATACATGTAAATATGGTGTTATTGTTTCATGAAGAATAAAACATGTCTATTTTTAACAGGTATCCTGCTCAGAAGCAATGAAGCTGAAATTACACCAGCTGAGGTAAAGGAAGTTGGTAGAGGGCTTTTATTGGTCATTCTTTCATAAAAGGATAATTTTATTTATTTATTTATTTTTTTGGCTGAATCAGGGATTGAACTCAGGCCCTTGCACTTGCCAGGGAAGTGCTTATTCCACTGAGCCATCTCCCCACCTGGGACAAAATATTTGTAACTGGAGAAATAATTGTTGATGGGAAGAAAACTGCTCAAGGAGTTACTCAGTTGTTTTGTCATTATTTCTGTTATGGCACTAGCTATGCTATTTCATAGTTTTCAAAAGTTAAATGACACTCTACAAAAGAGAACTTTTGGCACAAAATAGCTCCTAATAATCTAATGATATTTATGGAAATAAGAAGCAAAAGGGAAAAGGAAAAATAAAAAGAGCAGGAAGCTTTGTAAAGATCATAGAAATGGACAACATAGAATTCACTGTACTTTTGACTCTCACAAAATCTTTTAATTTTTCATTTTTTAAACTTTGCCTATGAAATAATATTATATATTTTATATTAAAGATCAGTGAGCAGAATTAATACAGTTTGCTATTCACATACTTCAGTAGGAAGCATATAGTAGTCCCTTTCTATTTCACAGTTTGACATTCATTGGCTCATTGTTTCATGGGTTTTATATATGTATATATATATTTTTTATTTTAATTTTTTATATATTTGTTACAAGGTCTCACTACCCAGCTCACAGTGATCCTCCTGCTTTCAGCCTCTTAGGGCTGGGATTACAGGCGTGTGCCACCATGCCCCAGGGGCGAGACCAGCAGGGCACTCCAGGATCGAACCCCTGGTCACTGCACTCTTCTGCCTAAGCAGGCGTTTTAGTCCACTGAGCTATCTGGCCAGACCCCTTCAAAAAATATTAATCCAAATTATTTATTTATTTATTTATATTTTTTTGCACTTTTTATTATTATTTTTAAAGAATACAAAATAGTGATAGAAGAAAACAGCATTATACACGATACAAGATTTCACTCAACAAAGTAATAGGAATCCAACACTGATTTCTGTATTACATGATGCGATGTGCAAATTAGTTTTCCAGATTACATGATATAAATGTGCAAGGTTTTTTTTTTTAAAACAATAAATAAGAGGCTATAAGAAATTCAAGAAAGGAAAAAATCAGAGTAAAAACAAAAATTGTAAGCATTAACTGCTCCTTTCTTTTTTTATATTCATATAATTAAAATTTTCAAAGTAGAAAGGAGTAGGCAACAAATATTTAAAATTTCTGAATTTAGTTCAACTTATAATACCACATTTCCAAGAAAAATGAACCTTTTGCACAAGAAATTTAAATAAAATCATACCAAGATACACAAAAATGAAATTGTCCAAAACTTAATATAAGGAAAAAATGGTTAAAGCATATACATAAAAAATATTAGCTATGGAAGAACAAAATTAAATAGCATCTTATTCCACATTAGAAAGGAAAAAAAAGACCACATATGTAGGAAACTAGACTAAAGAGGACTGAAAGAAAAAAAAAATCTATCCTCTTTGAATTTTGTACTTAGCAAACATACCTCTGAAAACTAAAAGTAAAACATTTTCTAGTTATACAAACTTGAAATATTCTAATACCTCCTGACATAGCATATAGGAAATAACAAAGAGCATAATTGAAAAGGAAAGAGAAGTTGCAATATGCTCCTGGATGAACAATAAAGAGCTCTCAAAGTGATAGTTATGCAGGACTATATAAAGTATATTAGATGAACCCTTACTTAAAAGGTCATTGAAGATCTCTATGAAACAGTACCAATCCTATGTTGGGTTATACATGTATTTGTTTTCATATATATATGTGTATATATGTGTATAAAGGACAGGGAAGAAGTAATATAAAGTCAACAGAAAATAGAAATATACTTTTTAAAGTTTCTAATACTAGGAGAAGATATCATATGATGTCTTTTAGATAAATTGTAATTCAAAGATGTAGTATACATCTTTAAAAAAATAAGATTAAGCAATATTCAGAAAATTAATCCAAATTATTTATTGTGGATTTTTTAGTATGTCATGAGTTTTTGCAGTACTGTGTACATATGTTAAAATTATGTAGGCTTACCAGTTTAGAGAATGGTTAAGAACATTAGAAATGTTCTTTTTTTGGGGGGGTTGTTTTGGTTTTTCTTTCTTTCTTTTCTTTTTTATTATTTTTTTACATATAACTAATTATATTTTTTTATAAATTAATAAATTGTAAACTGTTTTCATAATGTTTTGGTATCACACAAGGTGCATACATGATATTATGCTTACAGATATTATTATAGCAGATTTACTCGTCAGTAAATTACGAGAGTGTAGCTGTTTACTTGTCTTAATTGCTTATACCTGAATTATATCACAGATTCAATAATTAATACTTTCTACCTTGTTATTTTCCTAGTGGTTGTCCATAGTACTAGAAGCCGACATAATATCTTGTCCAACCACTAGTAGTGCAAATCTTGCTTCTTATAGAATTATGCAGAAGCATGGCATATTTATCCTAACTGTACTGTTTATACACACACATCATGGTTCTTCCTTTCTATACCACTTTTTTTGTCTAGTCCTGTCAAAGATGGGTACTCCATTATCATTAAACCAATTTAGGTGCCTGAACTCGATGACACAATCCAACACAGTCCAGCATTCCACAATAATAGTGAGTTACCTGAAGAAGTTGTTGATATAGCCATTTACAGCTCAACTTATTATTATACTCAACTTATTATTATACTTCATTTTTATACTTTTCTGCTGGATGGTTAAGACCGAGATAGAGCAAGATCTATATATCAAAACATGTAGCTTTTGTTTCTGATGAGGTCAGTGAAGTCCCCTCAGGGTTTATCTTGTAGTTCTGCACCTTACTCTGTAGATCCTTTGTCTGTGTCATCCATGTGGATGAGTCATGGCCAATGCTTGACCAGTTTGTTCTCTGTGATAGAAATGTTCTTAAAAGTGTGGGAAAGGTTTTCAAGCATGCAGGACAGGTTTATAAAACCCTAAATATATATGTATATATAATAAGCATAACATCGCTACTTTGCTGATTTTCACCTATTGTGGGATGGCTGGACCCTAACCTCTGTGATAAGTGAGGAACGGCCGTGCTCACGCCACTGATTGTTGAATCTTCATAAAACCAATAATGAATAAAAGGCTTTTCTATGCTGCTTGGCAAATATCTGCCAGTGATTTCCATGCTTGAGTCAGTTGCTTCAAAATAATAATAAAAATGGACAGCAAGATAGTTCAATGTAGGGCCAGCCAAATAGCTCAGTGGATGAAAGCTCCTGCAGGCAGGCCAAGGGGCCGGGGATTTGATCCCCAGGCCTACCATGTAGGCTCTACCCCCAGGGCACGGGGAGACAGCAATTGAGATTGGGTGTAGTGGCACGCACCTGTAATCCCAGCTCTTGGGAAGCTGTAAACAGATGGATTACTAGGATACTAGGAGTCTGATCCAGTAGTGAGACCCTGAACACCCTGTAGACCCTTCCCTAAAATACAAAGAAAAAAAAAGAGCTCATCAGACTAAGTGCCTGCTTTGGCAAGTGCAGGGACCAGAGTTTGATCCCTGGTTCAGCACACTGGCCAGCTGGCCCTGGGGTGTGCTGTACCGGTGACCAAGTCTGGGTGTGGCGGTGTATACCTATAATCCCAGCACTGGGAGGCTGAAAGCAGGACGATCACTACGAGCCCAATTCACGTATTGAGACCCTGTACCAAATACGTTAATGAAAAAGAAATGATTGAAGAATCACTAGTGAAGCTTCTCCCTGTAAGAGAAAAAAAAGTGATATAGAAGATTTGTCATAACATGAAATTTATGTTTGCCATGAAGTAGGCAGCTGCCCTCTGTCACAGCCCTCCTCTGGATGTCCCGGGAGCCAGACCATGGACTGACACCTCTGAGACTGTGAGCCAAATAAACCTCTTCTCTGTGATACTGCATAGGTCAGGTACTTTGTCCCAGCAATTTAAGGATGACTAATACATCCATGTTTTACTGATCTTGAATTCTTTCTGTTAAATTCATTTAAAGCAATGCTCTTTCAAATGTTAAACTGTTTTAAAGCAGATTTTAAGCCAAGCCAAAAAAAGAAAAAAACCTAACAAATGAACAAGATGTGTTTTAAAAATTCAGACTGAGACACTGTTGGTTACAGGACAGGAAATATATTGGGAAATCCTGAGAGAATTGCAGAGGTAGTTTTGAGTCCCTGAATAAGGACGATCAATAAAAGCCAAAGTAGAAAACCAGTGAAGATTTAGGAGAGATCATGTTATTAGCGGCTGCATTTTAATGAAACTTTAATCCCAAAGTATTTTGTATGAAAATGTCATTCCCTGAATTCTTTTAATTTACTGTAAAAGGAGATGACGTACAGCACAGTGATTTTGCAAAGGCAAACAGAAACACCAAATGACACCCAGGATTTGGGGGCTGATTTATTTGACATCAGACAGGTACTGACTAAGAATCAATTGTTCTTCAAAATGCCAGGTCTGGAAGGTCCTAGAAGGGAGGGTTGCGTTATGAGTTCTCAACATAGAAACCAGACCTGAGTCCAAATTAAAATTTAAATGTAAGCCTTTTATTACCGGGCCTGGAACCACTTTACCATACTCACACAGGAGTGGACAAACAGCCAGGAGCCTTAGAAGTACAGAGGTTTTAAAGGTAGAAACTGCATCCTGTTTGGCAAACAAATTTGTCATTTAACATAGAACAGTACCTTTAGGGGGAGCATGACCATTACTCAGCGTAGCATTGATTCCTGGGAATTCCCAGTCTATTGATGATTTATCCACAGTACACCAAGCCTCCTGGCGGTCTTACAAGGAAGCAGGATCACAGAAAGTTGAGCAGAGTAATTTTTTTGCATTTAGTTTTACATTAACTCCTCACATTACTTTTACATTAATCCTTTACAGTTTGTAAGGGGTTGCAGAGTGTTGGAGGGGGAGAAACAGAGGCAGGCACTTGGCTGTCTTCGATCAGCTCTTGCAATATGCCTCCTAGTGACCAGCTCTGCATCCCAGAACCAGCTGTTCATAAGAAACAGAAGTAACAGGAATTGCAACAGGAACTCGTACCTGGGCAGCCGGAGTACGCTGGCTGGGGGACATGCTCTGCAACAGTTTGAAGTTCTGAGTGTCCTGTAAGGAGACGGTGCCAAGTTCGCTCCGGAGTGGTGGCACTGTGGTGGACACCAGGATCCTTTCAAAGCCACCCCTACGCCCTCGCTGCTGTCTTGAGTGTAAAGCAGTAGACGAAGTGAGCAGGGAAGACCCGCGATACTCAGGATTCAGGTTACCGCATCTGCGTAACTGAGGAGGGGAGCTGCAGCGTCAGATTCTGTGCAAATCAGGATTAGGGCTGGATTATCATCCAAGTACCTACCCCTCTAAAATTGTAATGGCTCTGTTACAGTTCGGCTCACATAGGCCACAACGAATGAAGTGGAGCTGTCTTGGGCTGCATATAAAACATGTAATATAGTTCATATCCATAAGCAACAGAAATTCTTTTTTAATATTTTAAATTATTATTTTGTGAAATAGCACAAGCCAGGCTGGTGATACAGCTCAACAGTTTAAAGTGCCTGCTTAGGCAAGTTTAGGCAAACGCAGGGACTATGGTTTGATTTCCAGCACCACGTGCCGTGCCAGCCGCACCCTCAAGGCAGGCTGAGCCAGCCATAAAAAAAAAGAAAAAAGAAGGAAGAAAGAGAGAGAGAAAGAAAGAAAAAGAAAGAACACAATCCTGGGCTGGACAAATAGCTCAGCGGATTAAAGGACCTGCAAGCAGGCACAGGACCAGAGGTTCGGTCCTGGGGGCCTGCAGTGCTGGCCCTGCCCCCGGGCACTGGGACAGCAATTAAAAGTGGGTGTGGTAGCACACCCCTGTAATCCCAGCTCTTGGGAGGCTGTAAACAGGTGGATCATTGTAGTAGTGAGTCCCTGAACACCCTGTAGACCCTTCCCTAAAATACAAAAAAAAAAAAAAAAAAAAAAAAAAAAAAAAAAAAAAAAAAAAAAAAAAAAAAAAAAAAAAAAAAAAAAAAAAGAAAGAAATAGAAAAACACAAGCCCAAGATAAATAATTGAATAATAAAACTGTGTGTCTACTCAGCAGCTGGACACAAGTGTGTCGGTGTGTAGGAGCTGAAGGCAGTGTTAGCACAACACTCCGCCCCACATGACCTTAGCTTCTCGCTTCCATCACCCTCACTCCAGCAACACACAACCAGGGAACGAAAACAATCACTAATAAGAATAATATTGAAAGTGTTCAGTCTGCAGTGCTGCCTTCCTAACTGTCCAGGTCAAGTGTCGCCCATGGACCACGGGTTAGACACACATGTAACAGTCCCCTTACATTTTGATTTAGCAACAGCTGTTTCTTTTTTGATTTTTAAAAAAATCTCCTATTCATTTTATTTATTAGGTACAGGGTCTTGCTCCCCAGCTCAGACTCCTAGTAATCCTCCTGTCTCAGCCTCTCCAGTGCTCAGATTACAGGCACGGGTCACCACGCCTCATTTTGGGGGCTGGCACTTTGCACTTGGGTTTCCAGGGTCTACAGGGCATGAGGTACCAGGAATCGAACCTGGGTCGTGGCACTTTCTGGGCAGGCGTTTAGACCGCCAAACTATCTCGCCAGCCCAAGAACTGTTTCTTTAAGCACTTTTAAGTATTTATTTAGTAATCCCAGTCTTTTAGTTTTTTTTTGTTTTTGCTTCTTTTTCTTGTTGTTGTTGCTGGTTTTCTTTTCAGAACTGCGGATTGAACTCAGGCCCTGGCCCTTGCCAGGGAAGCACTTATTCTACTGAGCCATCTCCCTGGCCCCTGTATTTTTTTTTTTTTTTTTTTTTTTTTGAGAATGTTGGTTTTTGTGAGGTAATAGGTCCTGAAAATGAGGTGTGGTGAATGAAAATAAGACAAGAGAGAGACAAAGTTGTGGGATAGGCAAAGCCTCTAGGACTCAAGCCTTGATTACAATGTTCTCCAGCCTTTTGTTAGGATTCCTAACATAAAACAGGAATAGGGAAAACAGGAAGAAAGATTAGCAAGATTAGTGAGGACATCTGGTGACTGTCCCAGGAACTGTCCTTCGACCTTCCTAGCCCTCACATTTATTGTTCCTTCGGACATACCTCAGCAGAGCATCTTGCGCTGCCCCAGCAGCATTTCCACTGAGACTGAAGTCCTGTTTTCATTTCCTTTACATTAACACTTTTGGTAGACCTCCTCCAGGACCAAGTATCCTGTAGCCTGGTCAGGCTCAGAGTCCTGTACAGGTAACACACTGTAAGAGAGACTAGTGAATGCCCTTCTGCACAGACAGAGTTGTACTATATCATGCTGGCTTTGAGCTTGCTACATAGTTCGGCAAACTCACGGCATCCTCTTGCCTCAGTCTCCCAAGCACTAGACTCTCAGGCCTGGGCCACCATATCCAGCAGCAAGCCAGTCTGATATGGCATTGATTGAGATGAATTACTGAAAAATACTGCACTAATATAATGACAGATATTTATTTTTCAAAGCATCTCACAATCATGGAAAATCTGATTGCATTGCTCTGACAGTTCTTTATTATTTTTACTTTTCTTTCTTCTCAAAGGTCCTGAGGGTATTGGCCAGCCTGCCATTGCTGGGGTAAAGTATCTGACATGCACAACTTAAAAGGAGAGAGGTTTAATTTGACTCATATATTCTATAGGTGAAAATTATAATACCAGAGAAAGGAATTTTTATAATTAAATTTTTTCCTTTGATGATTTTTAGCATATAATAGTTATAAGATAATGTTTTAAGTTAAAAAAATATATATATATACTTACAATATCTTGGGAAACATCTTTACATTACAAACAGTCTAACGTTAAAACTTTTTCTAAGGTGGCTTTCTCACTAAAAGATCAGAAGTCGGTGCACTTCGGACAAGAATTTAAGCCAACATATCAGGTGAGTGCTGAGCTATTCTATTTGAATATTATTGTGATATTCTATTTGAATATCATAATGTATGATATGTATGTATTTCTATATAAATTATATGTATAGTTCATAAGTATGATAATTTTATAAATAATTCATAATTAAAGCAGTTCTATATAATTACATGATATCTAATTATATGGCATGTAATTCTGGAGTACTTATTATAAATGGCTGCCTAAATTATATAATCCCAAATCTCATCTAATAGCAAATCTCAATCCAGAAATGGAATATGGGAATCTGTATTTCTCCAGAAAACCCAGAGAATTTTTAAGTGTATCACCTGAGTGTCCACTAGAATTTGAAAACATGGTTTGTCCATAAAATGAAGTTTGAATTGATAAGTCGAAATACCCAAAATATAGTATTAGAGTGATTATTCCAGATTTTGTGTTTTTTAATTGGATAATGTCAAAGTTATATGAACAAGTTTTGATAAAGAGAGTCTTCATAAGTGGGACTGGACATAGTGTATTCACACTGAAATACATCCCCAGTCTCCAACCTTTTTTATTTTATATTTTTGGTTGGGATTTCCTTAATTACTAAATTGGCCACGGTTGGCTTGAACTCGCCATTGTGCTTATCTGGCTACCAGACTGCTGGGATTCCAGGCGTGTGGTGCTGTGCCCAACCAGAGACTTTATTTGGAAGACTATTTCAGTAGTAGATGTCTTAGACGTAAGACATCATGAGACGTAATGCTTAACACCCACAACTCTATAAGTACCACGCGCTAACCGATGGTGCCACTGGAGCGTCTCACCCACAACTCTAAAGAGGAGGAGGAGGTTTATATTAGCTCACAGTCAATAGAGGTTTCAGTACACAGACAGCATGATCCAAGGCCGGACCACATGGTGGAAGAGAAACAGCCTGTTGAATGACAGCAGGAAGCAGAGAGAGAGAGAGGTGGGGGATAAAGACGGAAGGACAGGGACAGAGAGACAGAGAGAGACAGAGACAGAGAGAGATAGAAACAGAGACAGAGAGATAGAGAGACAAAGATAGAGACAGGGACAGAGAGACAGAGAGAGACAGAGACAGAGAGATAGAGACAGGGACAGAGAGACAGACACAGAGACAGAGACAGACACAGAGACAGAGACTGACAGAGACAGAGAGAGATGGAGACAGCAACAGACACACACAGAGATAGAGACAGAGAGATAGAGAGATGGAGGGACAGAGCAAGAGAGACAGAGACAGAGAGACAGATGGAGGAAGGAGGCTGACCCTTGCAGGCCACACCCCCACTACCCATGTGACCCCTCCTCTGGCTTGGCTTCACCCCCCTAACATCACTGGCCCACCGATGAGTGTCATGTACCCATGATCCACCCACCTCCTACAAGCCCCGCTTAGGAGTGTGTGAGGTTCTGGTGGTCTTGGGGCTCTAGCTACAATTCATGGCAATTAAGTGGCCTGATACAAGAGCTATGAAGATGCTCTGGGTGTTATACTGGAATTTCCCTGTAAGCCAGAGATGCTTTGACTGTTGTCTCTTGACCATGTGCAAGTCATACGCAACAAGCATTGAAAGCAGATTTGCCAGGATACATGAAGGACTAAGCGGAGCCCTTCACCACCACTGAAACCATCAGACTGATGCTACGTGCTCCAAGGCAGTCTTTTTTTTGAGACTTTTATTTATTTATTTATTTTTTGTCTTTTTGAGACAGGGTCTCACTATGCCACAATCCTCCTGCCTCAGCCTCCCGAGTACTGGGATTACAGGCATGCGCCACCACGCCCGGCAAGAGTTTTGTTGTTTTTGGTTTTTAGCGGAACCAGGGATTGAACTCAGGCTCTTGCGCTTGCCAGGCAAGTGCTTATTCTACTGAGCCATCTCCTCAGCCCTTTTTTGAGACTTTTATTATGCAATTCAGGCTGGCTTTGAACTTATTTTGTAGCCCAGGCTAGCCTCAAATTCCCAGCAATCCTCCTGCTTCAGCCTCCAGAATGCTGGTATTATAGGCATGTAGCACCATACCCAGCCTGCAAAACAGGTTTGACAGTGTATTTGTGATACTACTTATTTGCATTTCTGAAGATTTTCCTTCATCACTACTGAAATGATAAATGTTTATATTATGAGTTAAATCTTTGGGGCCCAGGGAGATGGCTCAGTGGAATAAGTGCTTCCCTGGTAAACGCAAGGGCCTGAGTTCAATCCCTGGTTCCGCAAAAAAAAAAAATCCTAGTGTTACTGATATTTAAGCAGTGTTTGCTGTCCAAGGAAACAAAACTAAAAACTCCAGTCACACAGATCAGACTAATAGTGATCCTCCTGTTTTCAGCCTCTCAAGTGCTGGAATTACAGGTGTGTGTCACCATGCCCAGTCTCAGTCACCTTCTCAGCGCAGTCCCAAGGGGGACTGGCACAGCATGTGATGCTGGGGATTGAAACCTGGTCCCTACACCTGCCTAAGCAAGCATTTCAGTCCACTGAGCTATCTGGCTGGCTCTTTGGAAGTATTTAAAACTGTTTCACAACCAGGCATAGGTGTGTGCATTTGGTGTGTGCTTATAATCACAACTACTTGGGAGGCTGAAGCAGGAGGATCAATAAAGTCCAGGGTTTTGATGTCAGCGGGGCTCCACAGTAAGGCCTCGTGTTAAAGAAGAAAGTGAGTAAGCCACCCTCTCGACCAAGTTTCAGGCAGTAAGAAGCATAGGGACACGAAATAGTATCATAATTAGGTTTGTTTTAAAATTTTATTCTAATCTCAAATATTTAAGGTATTTGCAGTTGGTTTTCCCCCTCGGTAGAAGATTACGGACATATACATTGACATGTTGCATTGAACAACATTGTTTGAAAATTCCATCATACATGAATTACTTTTTTATTATTGCAGATGCCAGATTTTCCAGACCAGGCCAGTTCTGGTCCTTTTTTAAGGACTGCAGACACTAAAATGCCAGCCAGAAGTAGCAAAGGACAAGAGAGGTACAAAAGTAGAACCATCTTATTTGCAGAGGATGTGGAGTATGAGGAGCAAGACCCTCCCTACGCAGCAGGCTCGAAGGCTGCAGGATCCACCAGTCCAGTCAAGATCAGCGATCCTATTACCATCACAAGAACCATCTCGGACACGGACAATAGATTGTCTTGGGAGCCTGCTACTGACGCAACCGGCACTTCGGGCTCTCAGAGTAAATTAGTCTACAGTGCTGATGTCAATGTGAAAACTCCACACCCTACGTTGAAAGAAAGACTACCAAGTGTGTCCTTACCAAGCTTCGTAGGGCAATCACCAAAGACGAGACTGGAAAACACGTGTCCTCTATCCAAGTCTTTAAGTCTTCCCTCCCACAGGGAAAATCTGAAGCAACTAGAGACAGTCAAGTCACTTTTAAGTAAAGGTCTGCAAAGCCTTTCGGATGCATTATTTCGTAAATATGAAATCTGTGAGAACACTGAAGTCACAGAAAAGGGTAGTTCTCCAGGCCTAAGTATTCAAGAGAAACCATCACAGAATTTGGAAGATGAAGTAGTTCAAGTCATGCAAGATTTAAATACTTGGCTTTCAGAGAAACATAGTTTAAGCTCAAAGGCTCTTTTATGTCATGCAATTGAAAACCTTTCTGCGGGTTTCCTGTCAGAAGTAAAACCAGAAAAATCTCTAGAGGTAAAGAAAGGTGGCACTGAAAAACATTCAGAAGCTAGTGCGACCAATTTTCCCATGAAAAAAAAGAGCAGTTCCAAAAAGAAACATTTAATCCACGAAATACCTAGCTCCAAATCAGGCCTGTATAGAGACACAAACGACTGTGTTATAACAGATATATTTACTGCACCAATCTTTGCTCAGCTGGAGGCAAAATTGAAAAAGCTGAGTAAGACCCAGGTGGAGCAGCTGGAGAGAAGTTTGTCTTCAAAGGGCCTGCTCTGCTCTGGAGAACAAGATGAAGGGAAGGACTTGCTGTCACCCAGCTCTGTGGTAAGCCAGATAATGCAGGCATTTCCTATGGATGCTATTTTAGACTCTGGCGTGAACAAAGTGATAGAACTAGGAAAAGAAAGCTGGACGCGTCCTCCTCCGCACGCAGAGGGGGCCTCTTTGGAGGAAGAGCCTCAGGACTCCACAGTGGACTATTCAGGTAGCGAGTGCAGGACCACGCTTCCTGCAGGGCGGCAGAGGCCCCCCATTCCCAAAGCAGCCGCCGCTGCCCTGAGTGGTGTTGAGCTCAAAGAAGGCAGCCAAAATATTTCCCTACCAGATTCAAAACATCGCCTAAAACCAGGCGTGACAAGGAAAGGTCAGAGGCTTGAGGAAGGAGAAAGGGAAATAAATCCTACTTTGGAAAGTTTGAGTAACCCATTAATGGATCCGTCTAACGAGTCAAAGGCAATGATGCCCGCATCCCCTCCAAAAAGCATCTCTGGTGCTTTGATCAAACCCTATCAGTCTGAAAGAAGAAGGCAACCAGGAAAAGAATTAGAAACACTAACTCCGCGTTCTCACCCAAGTGATACAGAACGTCTTCAAATCTTTAATGAAGCAGACACAAAACCTTTTTTGAGTCCAAAGCTGTGTGTGTTTCTGGAGCAACTCTCGGAATCAGAAATAAAAAGTTTAAAATTTGAACTGAGTAAACATATACAGTATTACCTTGTAGAAAAACTTGAAAAAGCAGGATATGTTACCAAAGAAGATTTGACAAAAATCTACCAAAATCTCTATTTGATGAATGACAAAGCAAAACTGAAAGGGCAAAATGCTTTTCAGGACAAATACTCAGGACCTATAAAAGAAGTTATGGTTTTTATAAATAATTTTAAAAATTATTTCATTGATAAACATTTAGAAATGAAGCTCAGATCATTTTTAAATGAAATTCTGCAAAACTATTTAATGCAAGTCTATTCAGAGAACAGTTTACCTACTGAGACAGACTTTTCTCCAACAATACACTCAAATGTCTCTTCCATAAAAAATGACAGGGCTCCCAAAACATTTTATGAATTAGAACAAAATATTTCAAAGGACATTTATGGTGCAAGGCTTGATATAAACATAAAATATCCTTTAGACAAATCTCTACAAAATTATCTTATGACTTTATCAGAAACCGAGTTATTAAATCTAAAAGAGAATTTAAGCAAACATCTCCAGAGTGTTTTTATAGAAAAGCTTTTAAAATCAGGATTAATGACTGAGAAGCAATTAAAAGAAATCAACCGACACAGAAATTGGCTTAATTCCAATTCTAGCCCATCAAAATACATAAAAGCAGATTTACCTTTGAGAGGTGAGAAGGACTTGATGGAGGAGCATTCAGGAAAGCCTGAGAAATGTTCAAAACCTGGTCAAAGCACCACTTTACAAAACATTACTGAAGATGAACGGACAGAGACAGAATTTGTCAGGAAGGAAGGAGGAAAACATTCTTCTTCACACAGTTCAAAAGAAAATGCAGCAATACTTGGGCAACAGAGAGATGACTTCCCTCTGGATGGATCTAAAACACTAAGTTTAATAAAAACCCAGCCTTATCCCAACAACCTCCATACAGTTCCATTAAATAAATCAACAGAAAGACTTACAAAAATATCGGTGAAGAAATACACAAAAGAATATGGTTTCATGCCACCTCAAGCAGAAATCTCTATGTATAAAACAGAGGCTCAAGACTCGTACAGTAAGGCTGGTAAATCAGAAACAATGTCGTCAAAAGCTTACTTCCAAACAACGCTGAAAGCAAATCCTGTTGAAACAAATGAATATATTGACACTTATATTTGGGCTCTTCAAAGAAACGACGAGGCAATCTTGTCACCATTTCGAAGAATTCCTTATTGCCCTTTGCCTAGGGACAATAAGCCTTACTTAAATAGAGCTCCATTCCCTGTAGGCCAGGCTCACACTTCAGCTCGTTTCAATTTTGAGACTAAGGAGCAAGCAACATTTGACCAGTATTTTCAGAGACCGAAAGCAAGTAATAACAACAACAAAAAGCACCTAGTAACGTTTGGGCAGTCCCAGAAAGACATGCAAGCTCTGTATATGAACCAAAGTGAAATTTGCAATGAAAATTGTATCACATTCCCTAAATCGCAATCATTGAAGTATAAAGAGAAAAACTCGAAATCATTCTTTTTCCCAGAGGTGCTGAAGAAAGAAAACATAAAACCGAAGGTTCAAAAAGAAAGAAAGCATGCCGGTAAATTTAAAAAGTCATCTAACAGCATAGGTAGGATACTGCCGACCACACTGCCCACCCCAACCATCCATCCAAGGAAATCCACCATGAGGACTTCACTTCACTGGACGGCAAGGACAACCGTACATGTAAGAACGCTGCTTCTGTTTTCCATTTCTTTACTAGAGTAAGATCTGTATGATAGTACTCAGAGCAGTGGAGAAAACAGGTGAAAGGAAGAAGGGAGAGGGGCTTTATTTTCTTTGAGGACACCGGAGAGAATGTGGGGAAGGATGAGGAATTTTCTCCCACTCTTGACTAGACAAAGGGAGGCTGAGGCTTTCATGGCCTTTTACCAGGGGAGAGGTTTGAAGAAGCTATTGTAGATATACCCGAGAAACTGCTTGGGGGTCTTTCCTGAGGCAGCGGGAAGGGTGAAAGTAAATTATGTCCTGGATTGAGTTGGAGAGGAAGGGGTGGTCTTGGGGAAGATGGGCTTTTTTTAAGGGCTTCAACCATATTAGATGACCAATAAATGATGATTTTTAACAATACTAGGGCCAGAACCTATCACTATAAATAATTTACCTTCATATACTCGTGCCCCTATATAAGTGTGTGATTTAATCTGCCAAATTTAAGGATTTTTCTAAAATTTGAGCGTCACCACGCTTGATTCAAGATATAATCAGATTGAGAATGTAATCAGAAAGCCATGGGACTGTCAATGACCCTAGTGCCTTTGTAGGAAAATAAAGCGCACACCGCTTGGGACACAATATTTTTTATTTTTATTTATTTATTTATTTATTTATTTTGTCTTTTTGAGACAGGGTCTCACTGTGCAACTCAGGCTGGCCTTAAGCTCACTTTGTAGCTCAGGCTGGTCTCGAACTCACAACAATCCTCCTGCCTCGGCCTCCCGAGTGCTGGGATTACAGGCATGCGCCACCACGCCCGGCTCACAATATTTTTTAAACAGCCTTTCCCTGGGCAGACCCTCCAGGCTGCCTCCATCGGAGCCAAGCCCCCTCGAGAAACTGATCTGCGCCTCAGCTTGGACTCAAGGCAGCCAAGGGCTGTTGGCTGATGCAGCTTGCACAGCTAGTAGTGGTGGCCAGGTACCGTGGTTAAAAAAAAAAAAAAACCACAAGATTTTCTTCCTTTCTTTCTTTTCTTCCTTACTGCTTTTATTTTTTAATGTGTTTGATTGTTACAGGGTCTTGCGATGCTGCTCAGACTTGTAGTAATCCTCCTGTTTCAGTGCAGGGATTACAGGCGTGTACCACTACACCCAGACTCTGTGATGGCTCAGCACGCCTTGTGGGAGGGGCTGGCGCAGCATGTGATGCTGGGATTGAATCCCCGTCCCTGCGCTTGCCTGAAGCTGCCTAAGCAGGTGCTTTAGTATGCTGAGCTAGCTCACCAGCCCCAGCCCCGAGATTTTCTTTTCCCAGAAACAGGATTTTTTTTTTTTTTTTTTTTTTTTTTTTGCAGAATCTGGGATTGAACTCAGGACCTTGCCCTTGCCAAGGAAGCACTTATTCCACTGAGCCATCTCCCCAGCCCAAGGATTGTTTTCTGAGAGAGATGAATTATTTATTTCAGTGCAAAGACATAAGCAGCTCGAACTGCTGCGGAAACCAGTTTACACTGTGAGGATGATTAGTACTATCTTAGGCATACATACAGATTATTATATTTGTATTGCAAAATTCAGTCATAAGAGAATTTGAAAAAAGAAAATTTCCGCTCTTTCTTATGATTGTGGTGTATATTTTCCTGAATATCTTTGTTTTTATTCTTAATATGTTCATTAAAATCTGAAATTATTTTTTAAGAGCAGAATATATTTATTGGGGGAAAGAAAGCTCTGTCTAACAGAGAGAGACAGAAGGGGACCCACATGGGTTGCCCTAAAATTATTTGTAATATAATTATTGCAACCATATTATTGGATGTAGTGCTCTCTCAGATAGATAGATAGATAGATAGATAGATAGATAGATAGATAGATAGATCAGATAAAAAGAAATTTTGTAACGCAAGATCAAAATTTGGGTGATATGCATAAAATATTAATAATTCACAATTTATATTTGGGGTCAGAAAAGAGATGTTTGGTAGAGAAAAATTAGACAGTAGGCCAACCAACTTTGCCAAGGAGTCTGACCCCTGAGAACAATTCTCTCAAAATTTTTTCTGGCTTTCAGCTTCATATCTTCCTTCTGTTTTGAAACTACAGATTCTTTTAAGCAATAAGATTTTTTCAAGCACAATTGCTAAGATAGTTATCTGACAAGCAGCATTCGGGTGAAGGGTCTGAATTTAAGAACTGTCCGAGACATGTCCTTTTACTCTCTCTTTACCTGCTGATATTACAACCTTCAGTCTTTACAAATGTAAAACGTATTTTTAAAAACTGACCAATTTACTGTTTTATTTCACCATGTAGGACTGCTTGGATAAGTACGAGGATGTGTACGTGACCCCCGTGAAGCATCCTACGAAAACAAAATCAAGAGCAAAGCCGGGGGGGCTGAGCCCAGAGCGCGGCCACAGTCGGGGCAAGCGCGCTGCGCGGCCCTGCACGGCTCCGGAGCCCAACCAGCGAGAGAGCAGCGCGGAGAACTTTCCAAGTCCTCGAATGGTTTCAGCAGGCTTAATTCACACAAATGATACAATTCGAGAGCGTGCCGAGCAGAAAATGTGGCCTCCTAAAATTAAAAGGAGATATTGAGAAATGTTTGCTCATTTGTGATATTAAAATATTAATGCTAGCGGCCGGGGAGATGGCTCATTGCTAAGCTCAAGGGTCTGAGTTCAATCCCCAGTTCCGCAAAAAATAAAAATTAAAAAAAAAATTAATGTTTAGTGGATCAGAGTGACTGGGGAAAGCTGGTCAGAATATCCGCTAACAAAAAGGCTTGGAGGTCTCGTTTTAATTAGAAGTTAGCCACCAAATTTCATCCTAAGAGAATTACTTTGTTATAAATAAAATGAGAAATAAACGTATTGATTGTAAACATATTTTTGTTTATAAATCTTAGGGAACAAGCCCAGAAATACATTAAGTTGATATTCATTAGCAAAGTCTCCCAACTCCAACATTTTCTCTTGAGAGGATGAATTGAGATCTTTGTTACACTCTATGTGTTGTGCACCCAGTCCTCAGGTGCTATATTTACAGTTGGCTTTTTTATTTTAATTGATTAATTAATTAATTAGATACAGGGTCTCACTACACAGCTTGCTCAGACTCGTAGTGGTTTGCATGTCTCAGCCTCCTCAGTGCTGGGGTTACAGGCACATACCGGGGCCAGCAAGGCATGCAGTACCAGGGATTGAACTCAGGATCTTGTGTTCGCCAGGCAGGTGCTTAGGCTGCAGAGCTATCTCCTGACCTTAGCTTCTTTTTACGAATAAATTTCACTCTTTAGTACTCATTATGTTTCTAGGCTTAACAGTTTGGAATTCTCTGGACCAATGGAATTTCTGTTAATTTTAACATTGATACTGCATCTTTGCACACTATGAATAAGGAAAATAAAGAAAAGATTTAATATTAAATCCTTCAGACGCAGGGACCTGGCTTTCATCCTCAACTGTGCTGGCCCTGCCCCCAGGGGGCGCTGAAACGGTGACTGAGACTGGGCATGGTGGCATAAACCTGTAATCCCAGAGCTTTTGACATTGAAAACAGAAGGATCACTACAAATCCAGTCTGTGTACTGAGACCCTGCGGACATTGTACTAAATACATTTTAAAAAAGAAACAGAGAGAGGAAAGAAAGAAAACAGAAAAGAAAAGGAAAGAAAAGAAACCAATCCTGAGGCATTACATACCCTGGGACAACTTTCTAACTTATTTGAAAAACTGTGAAAGATGTTTTTAACTGCACCAAACTCAAGAAACCAGATAAAATTTTAGAAAGTCCTAATATATATTCTGTCTAGCTAAATTAACATAAGGTTGAAATTAGAGATTTCTGAGAATGGCTCAATTTTTGTAAACTATAGTATTTATTGAATCTTGGTTCATTCTTAAAGAATATAAACTTCAGTTCACAGAATTTTCATCAGCTCCATAAAGACCACAAAGATCATGTAGTCTAAACAGAATTGGGAGACGGAATACATAATCCCTGGCCACTCATGCAATGTTATAATCAGGGTAGTAAGTTTTGTGGGTAACAAGAATTTCCAGTAGCCCTAAGACTTGTCAGTATAGGTGGTTCGACCTGGGATTTATTGACTTTACAATGATGTGAAAAGAAGATGTATTCAGTAGAAACTATACATAGCGTTTTTATGTTGTCTTACATTGTTGATACTCAACAGAGTACTCTTTCATGGTGGTTAAAACGGTTAGAGGAAAAACAAGGAATTACTTCTAGAGGTAAACCCATTAAAATTACATTATGCTTCTTAACACAGACTTTAAAAGCCAGAAGAACTTAGAGAACTTCCTTGTTTCAAGAAAACAGTTTCCAACCTAGGCTGATCTATTCAGCAAAATTATCTTTCAAAACTCTTGGAGAAATAACGTACTTTCATGACAAAGAGCACCTAAATAAACTCATGACCACCAAACCAACACTCTACAGAGCTCTGAAGGATACCCCGGAAAGAGACAATGAAGGTAACAGTAATGAAAGGTCTCATAGAGTAAATATATGAGGCAGGCAGACAGTTAAGCAGAAGGGAAAGACAGGGAGTCAGCAACAGGAAAATAAGGAAATGACAAGAATAAGTCAGTAACTGTCCACAATAACTCTCCGTACAAAGGGTCTAAATCACCCAGTTAAAAAAAACAGATTGGCAGAGTGGATCCAGAGACAAACTCCAGCCAGGGATGGTGGGTGCACACGTATACTCGCAGCATGCACGAGGTGGAGGCAAGACAATTTGTGTGAGTTTGAGGTCAGCCTGGAGTACATAACGAGTTCAAGTATAGTCTAAACTACATAGTGAGACCCTGTCTTAAAAAAAAAGGGAAAAAGAAACTGACTCCCACAGCATTCTATATGTAAGAAACACGTTTAACCCCAAAAGAGACTCAGACTAAAAATCAAATGATAGACAACAGTATTCCACCCAATAATGTTTTTGTTTATAGATAAAATGTTCCCCCCAGACCTCAGTCACTCTTCAGCGTGGTCTTCTGGGAGCAGCTGGATCACGGGTGATATTCAATTCTGGATGTGTGATAATAGGATTAGCCCACTAATAGGTTTAGCACAGCTCTGGGTGTAGAGAATGGGAAGACCTCTCCTCCAGTCAGGAGAAGAATGTCTCTCCTGAGGTCTTCCGAATCAGCAAACTCTGGAGGGAAAGCGAGGGGGTGGGCGGAGGGCTGTGGCTGCCATCTCCTGATAGTGCTGGGAGTGGAGGTGGGGTGCTGCGGGGGCGGGAGGGGGCCGGAATCAGGCGCTGTTTCAGGGTTGTGTTGTTTAAGTCAGAGCTGAAAGAAACGCAAGAAGACCGGATTAGAATAGCTATAGGGGACTCACAAGCTTTGTCTTTGTCTTTCTACTGCCTTCCAGTATTCTCCAAACTTTTACATTCACACAACACTATTTGGCACCTTCCCAAGCAAAGGGTCAAAGAACAGACAGGGGACCTCCCAGAACCGCTGTTCTCTGTGACCTTGTATCCCAGCTTGCTGGAATTACAAGGGACAACACTTTTCCTTAGGCTCCGTTCTTTGTTCTTTGCTCCCTCAGGACAGCAGGCTTCTGGCTTATATCTCTATTCTTAGGTGTTTGTGGCACCAACCAATAGGCTTATAGCTTGAATGAAATAAGAAGTGAAGAGAAGGCTCAATGTTCCCTGCCCCATGCCGACATGGCATGCCAGGAACTGTTTCTCCTGTGCTGTGCTACCCTGCCTTACTGTGGAGCCCTAATACCGCGGACTGAATCCTCTAAGAACTATGAGCTAGCATAATTTTTTCCTCCTTTAACTTGTGGGTATTATGTATTTTATCCCAGCAATAAAAAGGTAACTAAGACAAAAGGAACCTAATAAAAGCAAATGTAGCTATTCAGTACACAAAATGGACTTCAAGTCAAAAGCAATCAAGAGGCAAAGATGGTGACAACGTGTTGGCTAAGGGAGCAGCCCACCAGGAAGCAGTAGCAATGACTGACTTATGTGTACTAAGTAATGGTTCACCCAATTTCATAAAAACAGTTGTATTGAACGTAAAAGAACTAGATAAATATGATCACAAATATAGTGAGGGACCTTAATATCCTACTAGCACAAGAGGTAAGATCAACTAGACAGGAAATTAATAAATGTCAGAGGTGCTGGGGTTATAGCTCAGAGGCACAGCACCTGCCTGACAAAAAAGAAAAGTCATGAATTTAGTTCCTGGTACCAGAACAGAGAGAGAGAGACAGAGAGAGAGAGAGAGAGAGAGAGAGAGAGAGAGAGAGAGAGAGAGAGAGAGAGCAGAGTTGAGCAAAACTTTTGAACAAATGGACATAATATGCATCCACAGTGTTCCACCGAACAGCATACACATTCTTCCCAACAGCAGGTGGAACTTTCTTCCAAAAAAAATCCCCCACATACCAGTAAAACAATCTTAAGTAAATATAAAAGAATTGAAATGATGCCATGTGCATATTATTTGATCATGATACAATGAGGCTAAACTTTAGTAACAAAAAGACACAAGTATTACACAAATGCAAGGAGACTAAACAATACATTTTGGCGGGCGGGCGGGGGGGGGGGCTGTGTGTGTGTACCAAAACTCTTAAATAAAGAAGTTACAGAAAAACTCAAGAAAGAAATAAGGTAATTTCTAGAACTATACGATAAAGCCAGTACAACATATCAGAAGTTATGGGACAGGACAAAAGCTATCCTAAAACAGAAGTTTATAGTTGTGAATGCCACACCACAAAAACAGAGAAAGCTCAATATTTATTTATTTATATTTATTTGGTTATTTATACCTAACCTAACAATGCACCTAGGGGCTTAGAAAAACAAGAATAACCCTAAATCAGAAGTAGTGCAGGGAGGAAAGTATAAACATCAAAGCATAAATCAATGAAATTGAGATCAAAACAATAGCATAATATTAAATGAATTGAAGAATTTGTTTCTTAAAAAAAAAAAAAAAAGATAGACAAACCCTTAGCCAATCTACCAAAACAGCAAAGGAAAATCAGTGCAATTAGAAGTTAAAAAGATAGGGCCAGCCAGATAGCTCAGCGGACTAAAAATCACCTGCTTCAGCAGAGTGCGGCAGCTGGGGTTCGATCCCTGGCATACTGTGCTGGCCCAGCCGTTGGGGTGCACTGAGACTGCAATTGAGACTGGGTATGGTGGTGCGTACCTATAATCCCACCACTTGGGAGGCTGAAAACAGAAGAATCACTATACATCCAGTCTATGTACTGAGACCCTGTGTACTCGGTAGGCCTTGTCATAAATTCTTAAAAAAAAAAAAAAAAAAAAAAAAGTGAGAGCAGGGGAGATAGCTCAGTAGAATAAGCGCTTGCCTGGCAAGCGCAGAGTCCTGAGTCAATCCCTGGTATAACAATAACAACAACAATAAAAAAAAAGCGAAAAAGATGAAATCACAGGAACCACAGTGAAATAATATTATCAATAGCTACTCTGCAAACTTGCAAGCCAAAGCATTTGAGAATTGAGAAGAAATTGATAGATTCTAGATACATGTGCATTACCAAACCCTAACTATATATTCAGTAGACATATGGATTATCAAAAGAGATTTAAAAGCCCTGGATAATATAATACCAGCCAATGAAATTGAAGCAATAATTAAAAAAGAAAACAACTACCAACTAAGAAAAGTCCATGTCTGAATGGATTCACCAGTAAATTCTCTTATTTTTTTATTTTTTATTTTTTTAATGAGAGCTCACCATTGACTTCTACAAATACTTCAGGAAGATTTGATAACAATACTCCTCAAGCTCTTTTTTTTTTTTTTTTTGAGGCAGGGTCTCACTATGCAGCTCAGGCTGGCCTTAAGCTCACTTTGTAGCTCAGGCTGGTCTCAAACTCACAACAATCCTCCTGCCTCAGCCTCCCGAGTGCTGGGATTACAGGCCCGCGCCACCACGCCCGTTCAGAGAGAAAGTATATTCCCAAAATCATTACTGAAAGCTAAAATTACCCTGATTCCAAAGCCAGACAAAAATCCAAACACAAAGAGAACTGTGGATAAATCTGATAGCTTATGGCCCTAGTATGAATTGCTGAATTATGGTGGTCGTCTGATATGGCTGAAGCCTCAAAACAACAGCTCATCTTCCCAGAGACTACCTCCTCCTCTTCCCCCGCTCCAGTCCCGGGTATGACTTCCCTTGACCTTTCCTGCCCACATGAGGGAGCCTCCAATCAGCTCCTTGTATGTCACTAAAACCCGCCCCTTAAACTCCACCCCTAGCAAAAGTCCATAAAGTCTCAGACTCCCAGGGTGTGATGGGCAGAGGGTCTGCCCAGCCCCAGCCCTCGGTCCTCTCTCTGTGTTTAGAGTTAATAAAGGCTTTCC
Organism: Ctenomys sociabilis; assembly: GCA_004027165.1. Lineage (NCBI taxonomy): Eukaryota > Metazoa > Chordata > Mammalia > Rodentia > Ctenomyidae > Ctenomys > Ctenomys sociabilis. Next base: position 27,577 of record PVKA01012725.1, read on the forward strand.
CTCCTATTTTTGCTTCTATGCTGCACCGCCACCACCGCTGTCATCGCTGTTACTTCTAAAACGTATCAAAATCCTTTTAGAGAATATAGATGTAAAAATCAGCTGGCAAATGGGATGCAAGGAATCATTCAGAGAACATGCATCATGATAAAGGAGGCTTTGTTCCAGCAATGCAAGGATAGCTCAACATAGGCAAACCAATATGTTGCGATACATCACACAAATAGAAGCAAGGACATCTCAATAGATACAGAAAAATCCATTTACAAAATTCAGCATCCATTCATGTTAAAAACACAACAGAAAATAAGTATAGAAATACTAGGTGTGGTGGTGCATGCCTGTAACCCCAGCACTCAGGAGGCTGAGACAGGAGGATCACTGCAAGTTCAAGGCCAACCTAGGCTACAAAATGAGTTGCAGGCCAGCCTGAACTGCCCAGTGAGATCCTGTCTCAAAACAAAACAAAAGCAATCCTGTTGTAGGGACTCCATTTGTCTCTTGGTGTACCCCAAGGAGAAGTGGCAGCAGAAATTGCAAAAGGAATGAGGAAAAGATAGAAAAGCAGACAAGATCTGGGTCAAGTGGAGGCCCATTGCCTATTGGCAAACAGCCCCTGGACAACAGCAGGGGTATTTATTTATACATTTGCAAAGTTAGTATCACATGACACAAGGTTGCCTAGTGACTAATAGCTGGCATTGACCAGACAGGATGCTTTTCTCAGGACTGAGGCATGTTGGCTGCTTTAGGCACTGAGGCCTCCTCCTGCTCTCACACAATTGACCTAACATCCTATACTGAGATTCCACCTCACTCCAACCCGAATAGCTATTATCAACAATACAGAAAACAGCAAATGCTAATGTGGAGGCAGAGAGAAGAGAAAACCCTTCCATGCTGTTGGTGGGGATGCAAATTTGTAGCACCAGGGCAGAAATCAGTATGAGTGTTCCTCAAAACTAGAAATAGAGCAGCCATATACCATAGCTATAACCTCCTTAATATATGCCAAAGGGAACGAAAGGCGGCATACTGTAGAGATGCTTGCATATCATGTTTATTTTAGTATAATCTTCATATGCATACATATGCTTATGCATAATGTATATATGCATATGCATAGGTGTATGCATAATATGTATACATCATATGTATGTATTATATTATATATTATATGCATAATATAATGTGTATAATATACATATACATAATTCATAATAACAGACAAGGAGCCAGCCTTAGTGACCATTAACAGATAAATGAATAAAGAAAATGTATTATATACACACAATGGGTTCTTTTTTTTTGTGGTACCAGGAATTGAACTCAGGACCCTGTGCTTGCCAGGCAAGCACTTATTCTACTGAGCTATCTCCCCAGCCCTATATACACACAATGGGATACCATTTGGCTGTACAGAAGAAGAAAATTATATTATCTGCAGGAAACACATGAAACTTCATCATCACGTTAAATAAAATAAGCCAGACTCAGAAAGATAAGAATCACATTTTCCCTAATGTATGGAATCTAAGAAAGACATCATGAAAATAGGAAGAGTGCTGTTATTAAATATGAGCAAGGAAATAAGAGGGGCGTGGAAGGACAGGGGAGAATAGTGGAGGGAGAGATGAGATCAAAATATATGTGTGCATGAATATGCCATGCTGAAACCCAGTATTTTATAAAATATATTTAGGCTGGCAAGTGCAAAATCCTGAGTTCAATCTCCAGTAAGGCAAAAAAAAAAAAAAAAAGAAAGAAAGAAAGAAAAAACTGTATAGGCACTGGAGCCAGGGATTTAGTTCAGTGGTGTGGCACCTGTCTGGCAAGTGTGAGGTCCTGAGTTCAATTCTGTTACCCAAAAACCAAAACAAAACAGAACAAAAACTAATAGGCACTAATAATAATATATTAAAGCTGCACTGAAATTCCATCTCACCCTAGCGTAAATGGTTACCATCAAGAACATAAAATTAGTAAATGCTCATAAGGAGGCAGGGGAAAAGGAACCCTTGTCTACTGTCCCTGGTAATGTGAATTAGTACAGCTACTATAGAAATCAGTGTGGAGCCAGGCGTGGTGGCATATGCCTATAATCCCAGCACTTGGGAGGCTGAGGCAGGAGGATCATTGCAAGGTTGAGATTAGCCTGGGTTACAAAATGAGCTCAAGGCCAACCTGAGCTGCATAGCAAAACCCTGCTCAAAAAGACCAAAAAAAAGAAAGAAAGAAAAAGAAAAGAAATCAAGCAGATTCCTCAAAAAACTAAGAAAAGAGCTATCATTTGATCCAGGTACACCATTCCTCAGTATATTCCCAAAAGAACTAAAGTCAGCATACCACACTGTGGGAGCTGCTGAAGCTGGAATTAGTCAGCTGTGTGAGAGCAGGAGGAGACCTCAGAGCCTACAGCAGTTGAGCTACCTCAGTCCTGGGAAATCATCCTGGCTGGACAATGTCAGCTTTTAGTTGCTAGGCAGCCTTGTGTCCCATGGTACTAAATTTTCAAAACTCCCCTACTGTTGTTCAGGGGTCCTTTGCCAACCAGGCATGGGCTACGACCTAACCCCAGCTACTATCTTTTGTCATTATTATTTATTTATTTATTTATTTATTTATTTATTTGGTACAGGGTCTCACTACACAGATCAGACTCGTAGTGATCCTCCTGCTTTCAGCCTCCCAAGTGCTGGGGTTACAGGTGCACGCCACCACGCCCAGACTCAATCAGTGTCTCAGTGTACCGCAGGAGCAGGGCCAGCACAGGATGTGGTGCCGGGGATTGAACCCCAGTCCCTGGCTTGCTTAAGCAGGTACTTAATTGCACTGAGCTATCTGGCTGGTCCTCTTGTCTTTATTTTCTAAATCCTCTCGCCCATCTCTCCCAGGGACCACCGAGAGACCAGCGCATCCCTACACCACAATGTTTACGTTCTTACTCTTATGGCAGCACAGCCAGAGTGTGGAGCCAACCTAGATGCTGTCAGTTGTGGGGGACCACCTGAGCAGCTCTCCTTGAAAGAAAAGGGACTGTCTCATTTTGACTTGAGCCTGATCCTATTTCCTCATATTGTTATGTACAGAGCTGGGTAGGACTTCTGTTTATCCTTCAGTTGGCCTTAAGCAATGTGTATTGGTCTAGCTGAGGTGCTGGTGATAGTCTTTGAAGGTGGCATGCGTGTTTCCCTGGTAAGCCTGCTGCTTCTTAACGTGAGCCGGGCGGAGACAGGATGGTAGAGCTAATGCTCCGCGCTGCCAGCTGGGATCGAGCCTCGAGATAGAGGCTATGACTTCCTGGGGCTTGAAAGACTGCATCAAAGCTGAAGCCCTAGACTTCCCAAAACATTAAATACTATATAATGCAGATTACTCTCTCTGCATATCCTCTCTGCATATGGCAGAGGTAAATGTAGGCCACCCACCTAGCTCAGCTCATAGTAGTCAGCTACTTCCCACAATTCTCAGTGAATCCTCAAGCCACTCCCTCACTGAATAAAAACAGAGTGAGGCCCTGGGTCGCTCTCTTGGTTCCGGAAAGCCATGTCATGGCAGGACTTAGAGCCCCTCGACTCCCAGTGATTAAAAATATAATTTAGTGTCCTCATTTTCGCCGTGGGTTGCATGGAAAGTGGTAGATTGGAATCAACTTGATGGGATTCCAATAACGTAACTTTGAGATTACAAATATTGGTTTCTTGGACTGAGCCGAGGACCAGGAAGCGTCTCCTACAGTCAGTGGATGCACATATGATAATAATATGATGCACATGCACTTAGAATATTCTGAGCTGTAGAGAGCGATGTTATTGCAGGAAAATAGAACTAGAGAAGTAAAATAAACCAGACTCAGAAACATAAATACTACATGTTTTCCCTAATATGTGGAATCTAAAAAGCAAAGCAAAATAGACATGAAAGTACAGGAGAAGCTATTAATAGACAAAGGGAATAGGGAAGGGTACATGAATTTAAGAGAGTGTAACAGAGGAACATGTATGATCAACAAATTATACATACATGAGCATGCCACAATGAAACTCAGTATTTTAAGAAACATATGCACTAATTTTTCACTAAAAATTTGAAAGTAAACTTAGAAATATTGGGGGCTGGGGAGATGGCTCAGTGAAATAAGTGCTTGCCTGGCAAGTGCAAAGGCCTGAGTTCAATCTCTGGTTCCACCAAAAAAAAAAAAAAAAAAAAAAAAAAATGGGGCCATGAATCAAGGTTAGAGGCAATGTGTCTCGGGAAAGAGTGAGATGTACTATCAGGGTCAGCCACACGCTGTGTCAAGGATAGAGTAGGGTCAGCGAATGTCCACTTCAGGGTAAGGTCAGTGTGAGATTCAGGTTGGGGTCAGGATCAGAGTCAGAATAAATGTTAGGAACTAGCTCAGCATCAGGATCAGTGAAAGGGTAAGATGACAGGCAATGTCAGTGTGAGATTCAGGGTCAGATGTTGTCAGGGTCAGGGTGAAGGTGAGGTGTGTCAGGGTTTTAAGAGTGGGAGTGGGGCTGTCGAGATAGCCCTGCCTAGGCAAGCACAGGCACTGACTGGGGTTCAATCCCTGGTACCACATGCCGTGCGGTCCTGCCCCCAGGGCATGCTGAGCTGGCCATGGAGCGCGCATGCCTGTAATCCCAGCTTTTGGGGAGGCTGAAAACAGGAGGATCACTACTAGTCTGTGCCAAAAAAAAAGAAAAAAGAAAAGAGAGACTGCCGCCATCATGGGTCGCACCCGTGCTCCCAGGAAGGGCCTGTCCCAGTTTGCTCTGCAGTATCACCGCAGCGTCCCCTCTTGGCTGAAGCTGACATCTGATTGACATGAAGGAGCAGATTTACAAACTGGCCAAGAAGGGCCTGACTCCTTCACAAATTGGTGTGATCCTGTGAGACTCTTTCGGTGTTGCCCAAGGACGTTTTGTGATGGTGATAGAATCTTGAGAATCCTTAAGGACTCGCTCCTGATCTCCCTGAGGATCTCTACCATTTAATTAAGAAAGCAGTTGCTGTTTGTATTTTCTTTTCTTTTTTTTTTTTTTAGCAGAACTGGGGATTGAACTCAGGCCCTTGTGCTTGCCAGGGAAGTGTTTATTCTACTGAGCCATCTCCCAGGCCCAAGCAGTTGCTGTTTGAAAGCATCCTGAGAGGAACAGAAAGGATAAGGATGCCAAATTCCACCTGATCGTCACTGAGAGCCGGATTCATCGATTGGTTAGATACTATAAGACCAAGTGGGTCCTCTCCCCCAACTGGAAATACGAGTGTCATCCACAGCTTCTGCCCTGGTGGCATAAATTTATGTACTCGAGTAATAAAATCATGATTTAACTAAAAAAAAAAAAAGAGTTGAAGTCAAAGATCGTCCAGGGTCAGGATCAATGTCAGGTTGAGTCTAAGTCATGGCTGTAGTATCCACCTATTGCTAGCAGCCTTATTTCTAGTATTGATTCAGGCACTGCTGTGACCACAAAAGAAACATTATCCTTTCTGCTAATTCTGATTCATTTTTCTTGAGGAGTAGTCATGGACTTGGGGTATTTACTGCTCTGGTACCTTTATTTTTCTTATGAGCCATCAGTGAAGTCCTAATGATTCATATTATCTCTGAAAAATAAAAATATTCTAAGGGTTACTTCTAGGTAGGCTTATGACAAGACACACGGGGTGATAGAATTGTAAGAACATGCAATTCCATTAAAGTTTGTCTTTCCTAAAAACCTTTTTTTTTTTTTTTCAATGTCTCAAACAGAGGTTGCAACAGAGTTCAGATATTGGACTCCCACCCACTGTAGGAATTCTTTCTTCTGCATCCTGGTGATCTGCACCCTTTGAACACATGAGGAATGGTGAGCTAAATAGTTCCAGCGGCTGGCTAATTTCTTTCTTTCTTTCTTCTTCTTCTTTTTTTTTTTTTTAATACTGGAATCAAACTCAGGACTTCATACTTGCCAGGCAAGTGCAGTGTCACTAAGATAAACCCTAGGCCCCGATACTTCTAAATTTATGGATAGCTTAGGCCAGTACAGGAACCCGAATTCCATCCTTGGCACCACATGCTGTGTTGGCCCTGCCCCAGGACACACTGAGCAAGCCACTGACACAGGGCGTGGTGACGCAGGCCTGTAATCCAAGGGCTGGAGAGACTGAAAGCAGGAGGATCAGTCTGAGCTGCATAGTGAGACCTGGTACCAAATACTAACTAACTAAATAACGAAGTAACTTAATTAATTAATTAATTAGTTCATGGCCAGATGATCTTTGTGAAGTGAGCCCAAAATGGATTCAGGTCATTTTTTTTTTTTTTGGCTCTGCTACTTACAGCACCAACATAAATAAACTTTTCACATTGTTCCTCTGTCGCTCTCTTCCACCCATGCATACTAAGCCAGGACTCTTTGCAAAGGTGGAGCAGTATTCCCTGTTGGCTAATGCAGATTTCCTGGAAAGTCCAATGGGAAAGTCTCAGCCACATCTCTGAGGTCCCCCCAGCCCGTTTCCAGGGGAAGCCACCAACTCTCTTAGTGAGTGAGTCTTGGCTGTCCTCACGCACCACTGTGGGACGAACAGCTGGGAAGGCTGAGCTGGCTTCCTCTTTACCTTGAACAAGACCGCAAAACAGAAAGAGTTCGGGTTCACAGACAGGAAGAGAAAGCCTGCTGGTGACAGGAACTAGGGAACAATCCCTTCCAGACAGGCTTGTCCTATAGAACAGGGGACACAGAGAATCACTGCAGGGGGCAGGTCCTGGCTCACATCCAGCACCACCTCTCCCTCTTGTGAACTCTCCCTTTGCAGCCACAGCCTCCCAGACACATAGCTCTGAGGACAAAATTTTTAAAATGAAAAGGGCTCACTATATAGTTCAGTGTAGAGCTCTCCTGGGCTCTAGCTCCAGCTCTAGGTATGAGAAGGTTCATTTTATTTTCTTCAGAGCTCATGAGCCTGGCTTAGCCCTGGCACTACCCCATAGCCCTGAAGTAAGAATACTGAGAGAAAGAGTACTGAGAAAGTGTACTGAAGAAGCCTCAGAAAAAGCTCAGGGCATCTGGAAAATTCTGGTCAGGGATCTGGGGCTGGTGGGTGGAGAAGTCACAGATAAAATGTTACGAGTCTGAAGTATCAGGGACAGGCTGACTGACTCTCAAGATCCACTGCAACTCAGAGTTACCATGATCCTTTGTGTGTTAGAGTCAAAAGATCCTAGAGAACTGTGTAGACCAAAGCTGAGGGAACACCCAAGCAGTGGATCTGAGGTGGAACAAACAACGAGATAGGCAACAACTTCCTGACAGACAAGTGTGTGACAGAAGAGAAGTTTCTGTCTCCTTTTTCATCACTCCCCTTGACCCAGCACTCATTTTTTTAGGCCCTGCTTGCTAAGCCTGTCCTTTAGCCTGAGTCAGTATACCAAGAGGTTACTAAAGCTTACCTCTTTGGCTGAATTAAAGTCCCTAAGATCATATCTAAAAAGGAGAGTTGAAGCAGGAGGGACCAACTGCCTTCATAAATCAGGGAGAAACAACGAAGAGCCAGAAAGTTCAGCCAAATTGGTATTTATTGGACTGTCAAGGTAGAGTCACACCATGAAGGACCATCACCCTAGGACAGGACTGAAGTATTTATAGAGAGGAAGGCCTGGGCCTCTGCACTAGGAGGAGGGCACTGTATGATTCAGATCCTCGCGGGACTTCAGGAAGGCCCTATATTTGTCCAGGAAAGGATTGGCCAGAGTCTTCAGCTCACTCTGGAGCTCCTGTAGAGCTGTGTCTTGCTCTTGCTTGTCCCCTGTCATTTGTGTCTGGTAAAAGTTGATGTACATGTTCATCCAGTCATCTACCATAACCTTCATGTCTTCTGCTGTGATAAGAGGAAAATCAAAGACCTGGAGGCAGGGGACAGGTGACACAGAATGAGATTCAAGTATATACATAGTCTTACAAACTCACCTCCCCTGTGCTCTAATCTGTATTCCCTGTCCTGAGCTGTTTCCATCAACAACTCCATTTCCCTCACAGTTTACAGTTACTCTCCCTCCTCCACCCTCATCCTGACACATCCTCTCAGACCCAGCCCTTGAAAGCCAGGATGTAGCCCCTTACCTGCTGACTCAGCAGAATGTTGAACTCTTTCATCCCCACAGAAATGAGGTCCTTATTAGCCTGAAGAAGAGCCATCTGCTTACAGAAAAAGGTGGAATTTAAATAGAATTAAATTTAATTGTAATAGTCTTTCCCCTCACTTTTTGGGTGCTTCCCCCAACCCGGTACTCCCCTTAAAGACCCTTCATCCCCTGCAGGGTCAGCTCCTCCCAAAACCCTTCCCATCCCGCTCCACCCTGAGTTCCAGTGTTCCAGTTGGACTCACCTTCACAGCTGAGAGCACAGTCTGTGCCACCCACACACTTCAGGGGCTGAAGCTACTCTGTGTTCAACCCGGTGCAGGCAAAGACTCAAAAGTCAGCTTGAGAAGGAAACACCTACAGCTAGGTCCTGAGAGAGGATGATAGATCGGCTTGGGTGGAGAACGAGGGTGAGGTTTCCTTGGAGGGAGAAAGATAGGGAGGCTAAAAGAGACAGATAAACGAAGAGATCCAGAAAGTGCAACCAGACCCAAAACATATGTGCCTCCTGCCCTACAACCCAATAGTCTGGTTCTAAAGACCAAGGGAAGTGACACCGAGCCCTTGCTGCTTGTCAGGCACATTGGCATCCTGGCCACAACAGAAAGGCAATTATTGCCCTGATCCAGAGATGGTACAGTCATAGCAGCTTGCACTGCATTTGTTCCTTTGTGCCCAGTGCTGTTTCTTTTTTTTTTTTTGTCTTTTTGAGACAGGGTCTCACTATGCAGTTCAGGCTGGCCTTAAGCTCACTTTGTAGCTAGGCTGGTCTCGAACTCACAACAATCCTCCTGCCTCAGCCTCCCGAGTGCTGGGATTACAGGCATGCGCCACCATGCCCGGCTCCAGTGCTGTTTCATTTGTCATTATTTAAAAATCTCAATAAAGCCAAGATAGTTTTCTTCTTTTTAAATAATTTCCTAGCACCTGTTTTCAACGGATTTGTGTCATTTTTGCCCCCATCAAAGTAACCAGAATTAAAAGTTATGGTACAAACATAGACGCATTCCAAGGAAGGTCTTCCAGAGGAATTCATTCCTAGAAGTTGCCCTCGGGTATCCGCACACTCACAGAAGCTAACATTAAAGTTACAATAGAATGTTTGTAACCCTTCAAGTTTTTGATCTACCAGGGCACTTAATTTTTTTTAAGGCATGTATTCAGGTTTATCATAGTCTCTGAGAGACTCTGTCTGGGTGCCAGATAAGGGGAGGTGGGTAGAAGGGCGTTCCAGTTCCTTCCACCACAAGGGAGGCGATAGCTTGGGAGAAATAGAAGTTTCATGTAGCCAGTTGGAAGCCAGGGTCAAATGGGTAAGAGGACAGGGCCATGATAGTTTGTTTTCTTATTAGAAAGAAAAGGAAAAGGATGCTTTGGGAAAATTTCTAGTTTGGTTTCCTTATCCTGTACTAGATAGAAGGGAAGGGGAAAGGAAGAGATAGGTTGGGAAGGAGAGAAACACTGTCTTTAGATTCTTCTCCCAATCCCATGGACTCTCTCCCCAAATAAACACACAAGAACTTTCTCCTTTCCCTCCCTTCCCTCTCCTCCTCTTATCTCTTCCTCCTTCTCTGTCTGTCTTGATACTGGAGATTTGCGCCCAGGGCCTTGGCACAGAGCTGTATCTCCAGCACTATTTTATTTTATTTATCTATTTTAGTGGTACTGGAGACTGAACCTGGGGTCTTAAAATGTCACTGTTTTCTCATGTTTGTTATCGCTGCACCAGTCATCATAGCATAGCACTAGGAGTGTGGTGGAATGGGTTAAGAATAAATCCCTGCACTTTTGGTTGACTACGCAGTCCAGCTATATATACTGTTAGACTCTAAGATCTCATTATGTGATGTAGGGTAGTTTTGGTCTGAGATCCAGTAGATGATTATAACTTTTTATTACACTGAGGTCTTTTTGTCTCACTATACTTGGCAGGGCTTACTTCACTCCTCCATTACCTCCAGGTTTGCTAATGTCTATTTGTCTAACACACCAAGCATTGAGGACTTCTCTGAAGCCACCTCACAGAACCAGTCCTATGAAATCAACTGCAGCAGGGACCCAACATGCCCTGCCCTCACGGCTACCCCCAGCTATACAAACCTCCCAAAACTGTTGCCTTTCTTTCCTTTTTCTATAAAACTTCAAAAAGTTTTTGTCATTCCCTGGAAGTCAGGTCTTGCACATCTACCTACTCTCTGCATGGCCATGATGATTAAAGCTCTCTCTCAGAACTGGAGAGATGGCTCAGTGGGATAAGTGCTTCCCTGGCAAGCGCAAGGACCTGAATTCAATTCCCAGTTCCACAAAAAAAAAAAAAAAAAAAAAAAAAAAAAAAAAAAAACCCTCTCTCTCTCTGCTTCCCCACTCTGTGAGTGTGTGAGTGTGTACACACGCATACCCTTTACTAATGACTATTTGGAGGCCCCTGGCCAACCTGGTCTGCAAGCCTGGGCTTTCAACTTAGAAGCTCTGTGAACTTCATTCATAAATATCCTTGAGCACCTGCTGTAAGTGAGGTACTACTGGGGATAAACTAAAGAGTAAAGGGGCTGGGGAGATGGCTCAGTAGAGTAAGTGCTTCCCAGGCAAGCGCAAGGACCTGAGTTCAATCCTCCTACTCTCCCTCGCTTCTGGCAAAAAAAAAAAAAAAAAAAAAAAAAAACGAAGGGAAAATATTGTCCCTGGCCTCAAGAGAAGGTATTTGAGACCCAGTAGAGGGGCATTGACAGCTAAACGATGAGGAGCTAAAAGGAATCTCCAACATTAACTGTTTCCCTAAAGACGCTTTCTTTTCTTCTCTCCATTACTGAAATAAGGACACAAGGAATTCAGTCCTGCTCTCCGCGGGCCAAGGGATTCTCTTCGTTCCTGCACCCTAAGTACAAAGGAAAAAAGGCGGGACCACTCCCGCGGTGTCCCAGCCAGGGCCGGGAGGGCAAAGGGCACAGTAGCCCGCCTGCCCGCGGTGCAGTGGAAGATTGCCCCTCTGCAGCCGCCATCGCCGAGCCGGAAGCACGGCTCGGTGGCTTTTCTTCGGCAGTACTCGAGCGGAAAGGTCCGCGATGGCTGGCGCGGCGGGGCGGGCGCCCGCGCTGTGCTCGGAGCGGTTCGGCTCCGGGGCCGCGCGCGGCTGCTGCGCCGCGGCGGACGGCGGGCTGCGGTGGGAGGCGGAGGAGCGGCCCTGGTGGCGGGTCTCGCAGGCCTTCAGCCCGGAACCCTCGGGGCGGGGCGGGGGCGCGTCTGCCAGGTCCGCGGCGCCGCCGCCGCTCTCCGGGCTGATGGCCGTCCTGCTGCCGCAAGGCTTCCCCGACAGCGTCAGCGCGGACTACCTGCCGTACCAGCTGTGGGACTCGGTGCAGGTCGGCCCTCCGTGCGCGGGACGGACGGACAGACGGACCGAGTGGGGGGCCGAGGCCGGGACGACCCGGGCGTGCGCTAGGGGGCGCCGCCCGCAGGAGTCGGGCCTCGGGGCCCCGCGACCATCCCGCCCTTCTTCTCCCCAGGCCTTTGCCTCCAGCCTCTCCGGAGCCCTGGCCACCCACGCAGTCATGCTGGGCTTGGGGGTGGGGAACGCAGACGCCTCCCTGGCCGCCGCCACGGCCACTTGGCTCGTGAAAGGTGAGCGCGCCCATGGGTGCCACCTGTGGCTCTCAGCCTGCCCTCTCCCGGTCCTCCTTTGGCCCGCAGCCGTGACGTGTACATTTGTGGGCCGCTGTGAGATCAGATGGCATACAGGAGCCGGGTCCCCTTGGTGCCTGGAAAGATTCTCTATATCCTTAGCTGACTTACCCTCATTCTTAGCCCAGCAGCTGCCCTTGTTTCCCTTATAAATATCTGGATGCCACGACCAAGCAAGATGGTGCGCGCGCGCCTGTAATCCCAGCTCTTGAGAGGCTCAGGCAGAAAGATAGTCTCTGAGTTCTAGGCCAGCTATATACAAGACCCTGTCTTAAAAATACGCAAATAGCTCAGTAGAATAAGCGTTTCCCTGACAAATGCCATGGTCTGAGTTCAATCCCGGTTCCACCAAAAAAAAAAAAAAAAAAAAAGCAAATAAGTAATTGGTATCCCACATCCATAAATTGTCCCTTCCCCTTTACCTTTATTAAGAATGCAATTTGTTTAATAAAACTACCAGCTTCGCAGGATAGTGGAAATTAATTAGGTCCAGGAAAAAAGAAGTTGGTCCTAAATGGGAGAGATGAGGCTCTGGAAATGATGAAAAATGTTCTGAATCCGCTGGAGTATTACATGTGCTGTAATAATTATAGTGACCATCCATTGAGTGTGTTGGAAAATCATGAAGAAAAGGATAAACTTGGGTGCACTGCCACCGAGAGAGAAGTAGAGAGAAGAAAAGGAAATCCTGTTTGCAGCTGTCTCTCTGTCTTTTGTCATTCACTCCTACTTCCCAGAGCTAAGGGGAAGCTACTTCTCCAGCATCTTCCTGTCCACACCTCAGGAGGCTCCCTGAATCTCGAGATCGGGAAGTCTTGGGCCCTTAAAGTTAAGACAGAGCAAGCTGCCCAGATGAGTCTTGTTTGTAGAGACTGTTAGCTTTCTCTGATAGTTCTGGAAAGCAATATAAGCAGTCCTGGCCATCTCTCTCTCTCTCTCTCTCTCTCTCTCTCTCTCTCTCTCTCTCTCTCTCTCCCTCTCTCTCTTTGGTAGTGATCCTCCTGTTTTCAACCTCCCCAGCGCTGGGATTACAGTGCCAACCAGTCTGGGTGGCCTGCTCAGTGCCCCAAGGGGTGGCGCTGGTGTACATGTGGTATGTAGATCTGACCAGCTCCCTGCTTTTGTCTAAGCAGGAGCTTTTATCAGCTGAGCTATCTCATCAGCTCTTTATTAATTTATTTTTTTAATTGATTTTTTGGCTGGCTCAGGCTGCCTTAAGGATAGGTCTGGTAAGGCATGTGGAGCTGGGGATCAAATTGTAGTCCCCTGTGCCTGACTGGGTTTGCATGAGCAGGGGCTTAACTAAGCTAACTCTTAGGCCCCCTCATTTTTCAATAGTAACAATAATAGTTCATGCTGGCCATGCTTATTAAGTTAGTCTTTCTGGGTACTGATTTGAACTTCATAGTAGTGAAAGATTTTGCCGTTATCCCCACCCTGTAGATGAGGAAACCAAGGCAGTAGTAACTTGCCCAAAGTCATGCATGGGATCAGAGACAGGATGTAGACGTGAGCCCAGTTTTCTCATCACTGCAGTCCATTTCCAGGATCATGTGTTGTGCTGAAGTTGGCTGTTTCCCATTGCTGTCCTGTTGGTTTTGGAACGCGGTGTTTGTGTCATTTCTGAGTGCCCAGTCTTTGTCATGGGCATATTGACTATGTGCGCTTTGCTCAGCTATGTTATTAAGAAAAAATGAGGCCATTTTAAGGTATGAAAAAATACCCATGTTGTCAATTGGAAAGGATTTTACAAATTTGTTTCCATCAAACATAGGAAACATATGTAGAACTTCTTATAAATAATTCCCTTGGGATTTTATGATGTGATCTTTTCAGTTACAGACCTCTTGTGAAATTGGTGTAATTGTCATAAGTAGTAATAGTAATATTCTAGCAGCTAATATTTTGACAGCCTTTGTATCTTAATCTCTGCAGTAGCCAGTTCATTTTTTAGATGGCGAATCTAAGGCACAGATAAGCTAAGTAACTTCTCTAAGATCACTTAGGTCCACAGTTTAAACACAGGTCAGCTTACTCTGTGTCCCATTGTCAATTACCACACTTTTTTTTTTTTTTTTTTTTTGCCAACTAGATGTTTTAGAGTGAAGCCAAGTACAGTTTGCTAATTGCCTAGTTTACAGATCTACTAATTTTGAGCCAAAAGAAGAATAGGTGAAAAGATCGGGTTTCTCATTCTAGTGAACAATATTGTCTTGCAGGTAGCAGGGAGGGCATTGTATTGCCGCCTCCCAGGCTTGGACAAAATCTCTGTATACTATCCGTCTGACAAACAGGAAGGTAGCTGAGGCCACCATTTGTCAGGGACCCAAGGGAAGACACCCACTTAATGGGACAGGATTGTGAAGTCCACCCCAGAAGGTCCTCTGTCACCTAGTGGAAATAACTTTGCTATGTTCAGAGTCACTACATTAAGTCAGTATAAGAATTTGAACTGGGCTAGGGAGCTAGCTCAGTGGCCTAAGCGCCTACCTAACAAGCATAAGGTCCTGAGTTTGATCCCTGGTACCGAAAAAAATGTCTGAACTGGAAGGGACACATTTGTTTAGAACATGTACTTGAAGGGAAGGAGGGAAGGTGAGAAGGGAGGAAAGCCATCGTGCCCCCTCGTGGGCCTTCTGTCAGCACACATAGGAGACCAGTGGGTCCACGGTGCTCTCCGTTGTGCAGGAAGGAGCTGCTGGGCCTCAGCACTGCATGTTGTCCAGAACTTACCCATGCCAGACTGAGCTGCCGAGGCCGCTGTGGCCCGTCTAGTGCTGGGTGTGTCAGGCTCCATGCTCCCATCTTCCCCATTCTTTATCAAGGCCTTCTCTCCCCCAGATTCAACTGGCATGCTGGGCCGCATCATCTTTGCCTGGTGGAAAGGGTGAGTATCTTTGCCCAGGCAGAGGACTTGCGGCAGCACTCCCCAGTGTCGTACCTATGTCTGTCTTTCCTTGTGACTCTGACCACCGCCAGGTCAGTCACTTCATGTGTCACGGTCAGCAAGATGGTCTGCAAATTACATGACGCATGGCACCTAAGAATTGCTCATTTGCCAGGTGTGGTGGTGCATGCCTGTAATCCCAGCACTCAGGAAGCTGAGGCAGGAGGGTCTTTGCGAATTTGAGACCAGTCTGGACTACAAAGTGAGAACTCAGGCCAGCCTGTGCTGCACAGTGAGACCCTGTAGCCCAGACTGCACCCCGCAAGCACTGTGTTCTCTGGTCCTTGTAATGCCATTACATGGTGAGACTGAATGTGGTATCAGGCTGGCTTGTTGGACAGAACCCTAGAGTAAGCCCCTTGTTAAGGAGCTCCTGTGTGCCCGCTCCCCAGGAGTGCTGTCTTCTCTCCAGGAGATTATCAAGTTCAGGCTTGGTGAAGGCTGCACATTTTGAGCTGGGCCAGGAGCTGCAGCATCTCCTGATAGTGGGAGCTGAGAGAAATGGTCTCCAAGTGCATGTGCGGAAGCCAGGGAGACACAGACAATGAGAGGTCTCCAGCGTCGTGTTATAGCTGCAGCCTACAGCTACTGTCTGGCCTAGTTACCTGTACCATGCAGTGCTACAGTAAATGTGCTGTTTACCAGACCAGTATGTGAATTTTTTTGAGGGTGCCTTCACTGAAACAAGACTGAAGACAGCTGTCTCCTCAGAGGTATTTCTCCCTGAGCCCTTTAGAGCTTACCAGGGCTAGGACCACCCACCCGGCCTAGAGCGAGATTCTCCCTTTGGCCTACGCTACAGCTCCCTTTCATCCCCAACAGGAGCAAACTGGACTGTAATGCAAAGCAGTGGAGGTAAGGAGAGGCTGGGGCAGAGCGGAAGGGCGAACCCTTTAGCTTGAGCACTATTCTGTTGGTGACCTTGCATTCTGGTCCTTTCCCCAGACTTTTTGCTGACATCCTCAATGATGCAGCCATGTTCCTGGAGATTGTGGCTCCCGCACTCCCATTCTGCTTCACTGTGACCATCAGCATCAGCAATTTGGCCAAGGTACCCACCCTGGGGCACCTCTGCACCCAGAATCCTTCCTCGGTGGTGCTGTGTATGAACTTCCTGAGCCCTGTACTCATGATGCCTCTAGAAGACAGAACGTTCAGGTGACAGTGTACCCAGGAAGGTACAGGGCAGGAGCTGGACACCAAAGACAGCATTCAGGCTTGCACTGTGGGGTCACCTGAGACCTGGTACACATTGGGTGTTCAGCCACACAGCACGGGGCTGTTCTGACCTGCCCTTGTCCCATTCCCCACCCAGTGCATCGTGAGTGTGGCCGGTGGGGCCACTCGGGCTGCACTGACTGTGCACCAGGCCCGGAGAAACAACATGGCTGATGTGGCAGCCAAGGACGGCAGCCAGGTGAGCAGCTAATGTGGGGGGGCTGAGGGGGTACCAGGTTGCAGTTCGGGAAATGCAAAAGGAGGACCTGAGTGTCTGGGAAGGGATGGGGTGGAAGATACAGAAGACGCACAAGTGCTTCCTGATGTGACTCTCAGGACCTGCAGGCAGGTCTGGGGTTTAGCTCTGGTGCCAGTGCATCCAGGCTGAGCTCTGCAGCCCTTACCTGCTGCCCTCTGTAGGCCACAGCCCTGCCCTCAGAACTGCAGTTCTGATCTGTGAGGTCCCACAGACAGGAGAGTCAAAAAGGACTCTGTGTGTGGGGCTGTGTGCACTGGCCAGAGGGCTAGCGGCCCCACCTGCCCAGGGGAGAAGGGAGCGTGAACCCCTGGTGCTTGGCTCTCCCACATCCCAGGAGCTTCTGTGTGCTGCACCATTTGACTCTCACTCCAACGCTGGAAGGCAGACACCAGCACTATCTCCCCATTAGAGGTGACAGGAGTAGGGCCCAGTGAGGGTCAGGTGACAGGAGTAGGGCCCAGTGAGGGTCCAGAAACGGCAGTGGTTTTCTTTGATGCTGAAGTGATTTAGAAACCTCTGTGCTCAGCCTTTTATTTTGTTGTTGTGCTCAGTACTGTAACACTGACTAGTGTTCTGGAAGCCTTAGCTCTGTGCCAATCACGACCTTTCTGTGCACACCAAAGGTGTTGAAACTCCCTCCTTGGCCCCATTGGGTCCTAGGAGGTTCCCAAGCAGGGAGGATTCCGTGCAAGGCACCGAAGGATATAACCATAAATGTGGCGGGGGCGACCCTCAACTCCTTGCCCCTCTGCCTGTTCCAGGAGACACTGGTGAACCTTGCCGGGCTCTTGGTCAGCCTTGTGATGCTTCCTTTGGTGTCTGGCAGCCCAAGGTAAGCCAGAGCTGGGGAGGGGGTGCCCACTGGGCCCCTGCCCTCCCGGCCACCTCACTCTCTCACCCCAGCTTCAGCCTTGGGTGTTTCTTCCTCCTCACTGCCCTCCACATCTATGCCAACTACCGGGCAGTCCATGCGCTCGTCATGGAGACCCTAAATGAGAACCGGCTCCAGCTGGTCTTGAGGCACTTTCTGCAAAAGGGAGAGATCCTGGACACCACTTCAGCCAATCAGATGGAGCCGCTCTGGACAGGTGACCCTAGCCCTCGGCCTCAAGTCCTGTGCCTCCTAGCCTCTCCCTGTGCCCCACTAACTCCTGCTTCCCACAGGGTTTTGGCCATCTCCGTCTCTATCGTTAGGGGTTCCTTTACACCGCTTGGTCTCCAGGTGAGTGGCCTAGGCTCTCCCACATGTCGCTTCCATTCCCCACCCTTGCCACATGCACTCCTTGCCCTGGTACACCCTGCCCTCCTCTGACCAGGCCACCTCTCTGTTCTGGATATTTTATTTCTACTAAAGAGACTTGAGGCCTGCATGAGGGTTTCAGGGCAACAGTATGTATAGTAGAGTTCATAGGAGGGATCTGTATGCTGGGAGGCTAAGGCAAAGTGCTCATTGTGAGTTCAAGGCCAGCCTGGACTACAGAAGGAGACCCTGTCTCAAAAAAAAAAGTTATTAATATTTGTTGAGGCAGGAAGGACGGTGGATGAGAGAATGGGTGACTGGACACATAAGGAGAGGAAAGGTGGCTGTGGGGATAACGAAAGAGTAGATGGGAAGTGAGTGAAGAGGGAAGGAATGGGTAGCAAGGTCTCCTGCCTTTGCCTCCGCCTCCCCCACTACTGTCTTCCCTCCACCAGTGTCTCTGAGCTGCAGCAGCTGGTTGAGGGGCACCAAGAACCCTATCTCCTCTGTTGGAACCAGTCTCAAAGTGAGTGCACCATGTGCTTCCAGCCTTGGACTCTCTCTCCCGGGGCCAGCTCGTCCCTCTCAGTTTCGTGCTTAGTGATGGGCAGGTGGGACTAGAGCTGGTGCCTTCCCGCTGTGGAGGCATGCCTTATTGGAATTTTCTTCACCCCTCTGTGAAACTGAGCTGTAGTAGCTGTCTTACTATCTGTAGTGTTTTGTTTTTTGTTTTTGGGTACCAGGGATTGAACTCAGGACCTTGTGCCTGCAAGGCAGGCACTTATGCCACTGAGCTATCTTCCTGTCCCTGTAGTGTGTTTCTTTGGGTCATATAATAGTTATGTAACAGCTCTTTATGTGTTGCCACACACTCAAGCCGGATGATGCCTTTTGGCTGTCCCTAGGACTGTCATCTCCCCCTGGCAAAATTGGTCCTTGAGATTTTTTTTTTTTTTTGGTCTGGCTTAGGAGGCCTTAAGGGCAGGTCTGGTAAGGCATGAGGATCTGGGAATCGAACCACAGCATCCTGAGCCTGACTGCTTTGTTTAAGCAGGCACTTAAACAACTAAGCTAATGGGCAGGCGCCCCTTGAGATTGTTGATCTATTCATCTGCTGCTATATTAATCTTCACCCGCACCTCAGCAAGTGCTGTGCAGCTGTATTTGAACACTGGGCATTTCCATTTGGCCAGAGCATTGGGCCACAACAAGAAATGAAATTGCACAGGAAGGATTGGGTAAAGAGCCTTGCTGCCTGGCAGAGGCCTCTGGGGAAAGGCAGGTGAACTCGGTGATGGGTGAGGAGGTCTGGGGAGGGAGCCCTTCCCTGATCCCCTGCCCTCCCCTGCATCTCTGTAGACCAAGTGCAGGTAGTTTTGAGCCAGAAGGCAGGCCCTGAAGCTGTTCTAAAGGCTGCCACCCATGGGTTGCTGCTTGGAGTCCTGCAGGAAGATGGGCCCCTTCCACAGGAGCTGGAGGAACTGAGGAACCGGTTGCAGGCGGGTAAGAACCCGTGGTCAAGGCTGCAGGGGTGAGGAGGAAACCGACCACATTCTTCGGAGGACGTGTGAACTTCTGGTTCCACACCCCCTAGGTCCTGAGGAGGACACCCGAGCCATCGTCAAGGAGACCTATAGGGTGCTGGACAAGCTGTTTCCAACATTTCTGGAAGGTACTTTGGGTCCCATATCCTATCCCCCAAGACCCTCCTATATTTGCCTCATGCTTTCACCTGAGAAATAAAAGACCTGGCTTCTCTGTGACCTTAAATCTAGGACTCAATGTCCCTCTCCATGGGGAAGTGAGGATGGGCTCAGAGGCTATTAGTGCTGACAGCCTGTGCAATCCCGGTTGGCATTAGGAAGCTGCAGAGGGTAGGGCTGCTTGACTGATAATGGCCTTTTATTTTAAGTTTTGCCCCTTTTCTGTGTGTTATCTCTGAATTTTGATTGCAAGCAAATGAGATTTCACCCTGTGTTACCCTGGAGATCACCTGTGGGGCAGCCGGGCATCCAGCAGGGGTGGTACCCGGTCCCTGCCACTCTTTAATCCCAGGGCCAGCCCAGCCTTCTCCCCAAACACCCTGTGTCCTCTCCCCAGGACTGCAGGCTACTGGCTGGCAGACAGAGAAGCACCAGCTTGAGGTGGATGAGTGGAGAGCCACGTGGCTCCTGTCTCCGGAGAAGAAGGACTTGTGAGCCGCCCAGGGGCCCAGTACGGAGCCTGGAATGGAGGCACAATGGAACCTTTATTTTTACTTAGGTGAACCACCCAGGCCTCCTAGGAAATGACTGCCGGTCAGGCGCACTGGGCTGGGGCAGAGATGAAGCAGAGGGAGGGCGATCCAAAGCCTTCCCGCCCTTGCCCATTGTCCTTTCTGAGGGCCAATTCAGGCTCCCTACCCCACTTATTGTGAGGCCGAGCCCTGCTCCGTGTGGCTCCTGGTGTCCAACACATTTGCCTTTATGCATAAAAGCCCCAGAGGAACACGGCCACGGTCATCATGAGCAGGGCATTGAGGTTGACCACACGGGCCCAGCGCGGGTCCTCGCTAATGTCCTCCAAACTCCTGGCTGTTGCAGCCACCACTTCCCCAGTCGGGGATGGAGGGCTGCCTGCCCGGCTCCTGCTCATGCCACAGAACCACAGCAGGCACCTGCGGAGCCGGCTGGGCGCAGGGGACTGGAGTGCTGGGAGAAATGGTGCCGCTTAGTTAGTGGGAAGGAAGGCAACTTCCCAGCCTGCTCCTCGGGCAGGTGCTTACCCTCCGTCTGCGGTGCGTGTTCTGGCATCCCGTTCTGCATGGGGTGTGAGGGGGGGACTTCCGGTTCGTCTTCAGCATCCAGGTCCTCCCGCTCCTCCTTGCTGTGCCGGAGACTGAAAACCAGGCGGTGGAGCTGGGAGGGGAGAAGCGGGGGCAGTAGTTGTGTCCTCCCACCCCGCACACTGGCTCTGTCAATGCCTCCCTGGTCTCCCTCTGGCCAACCTGTGAAGCTCTCCAAGGGCCAGCTCCACTCTCCCCCTTACCTTAGGCTAAGCCCCGCGTTCTTCAGCTGGATGTTTAAGCTGTTGGCCCTGCGCGCCCCAGCCTTGCCACCCTCAGTGACCTGACTGCACACAGCCTCCTAGTTCTGTGGCGGCACAAGGCCAGACCCTTGTGTGGGCTTTCAGGGTGACGCTATGTTCCTCTCACCCTGTCCATGTTTTGTATTCCAAAGGCGACACCAAAGATGGGCTTTGGGGAGCTTTAATCACCCATGTGCCGAAGTGTTCGGCTCAACCCCCCAATTACAAATAAATGTCTTATGAGTAAAAAGGCTGAGCTTGCACTGACTGCAGCATCAAGTTATACTCCTGTGAAATCCTGAACTGGCCATGGAACGGGAACCGGTTGGCGCGGTGCCGGCTGGTGCACAGCCAACTCCACTCACGTGCTTGCGTGGGATGGGCGCGGTGCACAGCGAGACCCCGAGGGTGAGCAGGCCGGAGCAGACGAAGAGCACGATGGCGAAGTAGAGGTAGTGCACTTGGCAGATGAGCGCGGGGCACGCCGAGGGCCGCACGCAGCTGCCCGTGCCGAACAGGAACTCGGGGACAAGGCGCGCCAGGCCCATGAGCAGGCCCCCGATCAGCCCCCAGAAGGCGCCCTGCGGGCAGACGGCGTTAGCCCACTGGGCGTGAGGCTCTGCCCAGCTCAGAGCACACACGCCACTCACCTTCTCGTTGACGCGAGGCACGAACAGCGCAAGCACAAAGACTGCGGACACGGGTGGTGCCAGGTAGCTGGAGACGGACTGGATGTAATCGAAAAGCTGCCCGCCCTGTGCAGCCTGCACTATCGGGAGCCAGGCGACCGACACTGCCACAATGAATACTACCCAGAGCCTGCGGTTGGGAAGCCAGGGAGCAGTTGGACTCTCCTTTCCTGTGACCCTCTGTGACTCTCACCCAGGCTGACCGGCGAGGCAGGAGGCAGGAAGCAGGGCCTACCGTCCAACCAGAAGCAGCTCCCCATCACCTGCGTGAGGCCGCAGGCGGGTATAGATGTCCATGGTGAAGAGTG
Source organism: Ctenomys sociabilis (assembly GCA_004027165.1). Taxonomy (NCBI): domain Eukaryota; kingdom Metazoa; phylum Chordata; class Mammalia; order Rodentia; family Ctenomyidae; genus Ctenomys; species Ctenomys sociabilis. The sequence goes on from PVKA01012725.1 coordinate 49,110, forward strand.
TGCTGCTGCTATTGAAGATGGAGGCGAGGGAGGACATGAGTGCAGCCAGCATGACTGCCAGCATGAGTCCGCGCAGACCTGTGGGCCGCATGGGAGCGGTAAGCGCAGGACACCCCTCCACAGTGGCGGTGTCCCAATGTCCCTGCTCGTGTGGGCAAGGGACGACCCATGGGAATGCCCTCACCATTGGGCATCAGCTTCACCACAAGCCGTGGGTAGGCAATGTTGGAGCAGCCCACTTCCGTGCCACACACACGCTTACACACCTCAGGTACCACACAGGCCACCTCGTCTGCAAGAGAGTGGGTAGTGTGGGGCCTGACTGGGGTCTGAGTCTTAGTCCTGGGAGTCCTGGCAGGATTGAAGCACCTGCTTAGGAAGATGCAGTGGCTGGGGTTCGATTCCCAGCATGCTGTGCTGGCCCTGCTCTGAGACAGCAATTGAGACTGGGCTTGGTGGTGCACACCAAGCTCTTGGGAGGCTGAACACAGGCGGATCACTATGAGCCTGATCTATGTAGTGAGACCCTGTAGATCCTGTAGACCCTTACTAAAATACAAACAAACATAAAAGGAAGGTACAGGAAAGAGGAGGTGGGCAGGACAGGAATGCAGACATTACCTGGGTAGAGGATTCGGCTGATCATGCCTGGCATGACCATGAGGAACATGGGCATCAGCTTCAGGTAGCCACACAAGATGCAGCCTGCCTTGATGTGAGTCAGGTTCTTGCCAGCCAGGCAGCGCTGCACTATGACCTGTGACAAGGGGCGATCACCTGCCTGAGTGCAATCCCAGCTGCAGCCCCTCAGGTCTTCCTGAGGCTGGTGCCACCCTCCACCCGTGCTCTAATTCATACACAGCCTCTGGCTCAGTTTCCCTCACCTGGTCACTGCACCAGTACCAGCCAGAGACAATGGTGAGCCCCACAAGCAGTGCGGGCCATGGCAGGTCCCCTGTCACAGGGTGCCGGAGCAGGTGATAGGAGTCAGGCCGTGGTTGATAGCAGGAGCTGGAGATGTTGCCCACAGATGGATCCTCGGACACCGTCAGCGAAGTCATTGCTCCTAGGTACTTGTCGAAGAGCCCCGAATACCCACCCACCTCGTGGAAAGCTGTTCAGAACAGGCACTAATGCTAAAGCTCATGGTCTATGTGCCAGTTCTCCTCCCAGTACCCTCCCCCATGGCTGAGCCCCATACCATAACCCATGAGGATGAGGGCCCCTCCAAGAATGACGAAGGTCTGCACCGTATCTGTGTACATCAACGCTGCCAGTCCTCCTGCAACAGCAGCCCTGAGTCAGTGGGGCCAGC
>PVKA01012726.1:0-49270 GCA_004027165.1 Ctenomys sociabilis
AAAAAAAAAAAAAAAAAAAAAAAAAAAAAAAAAAAGAAAAGAAAAGAAAAAAAAAAAAGAAAGAAATTCCATTTAACCCAGCTATTGCTGTGCTAGTTATCTTCCTGAGAGAGTTGAAGGTGTCATATTACAGTAATACAGGAAAGCCTGTGTTTATAGCAGCACAATTCCAGACAGATACATCTTGGAAGCAACCTACATGTCCATCAATAGCAGATGAATGGATAAAGGAAATGTGCTATTTATACCCAGTGGAGTACCACTGGGTTATAGAGAAGCATAGAGCTGAATCACTTGTAGGAAAGTGGAGGCACCTTGAGACCATGATGTTAAATAAACATACAGATGTACAAGCTTGACTAGTGCATGCTTCTTCTTATGTGAGGGATAAAGAGCAAAATAAAAACCATGATAGGAAACAATGAAATGGGCCTTTTGCACATGAGAAGGGGTCCAAGAAACAGAGGGAGAGAAGGGGATAAGGAAGAACCAGGGTGCAGTACATACCTGGGCCAGCCCTCCCCTGGAATCCCGGAATGTGATCACTGTGTGCTACAAAACTGTATATATGCAAAGCTAACGGAAGTATTTTGAGGGGGATTCATGGCAATGAGTTTTTTTACTCTCATAATTTCTTTTAATTTAAACACAAAAAGATTCTGTCTTTTTGTTGGACTTTTTTTTTTTTCAGTATCAGAGATTGAACTCAGGACCTTGTGCTTGCATAGCAGGTGCTTATGACACTAACCTATCTATCTCCCTGGCCCCCAAAGTCTGGAATTTTGACGAAAGTGTATGGTAGAGAGCTTCCTTCTTCATCATGCTTACTGGGTGCTTGGTAAGTCTGGCTTACCTATGTGGGGAAATCTTCCCTGATATGTGGGAAGGCTTTTGTGATATCCACAGGCAAATTCCTTTTCTTCTGTGTGTTGTCTTCTAATTTCCCTCTAGCTTCACTTAGCCTCAGCTTGGTCTTCTGAGCATCCTTTTGTAGTGGTTGGGTGAGGTTTTCTTCTACTCTTACTGTTTCTAAGCTTTTTCTCTGTGATTCATCATGATTTACCATCTTCACCTTCATCTCAGAAACCCTATCATTTGTACAACATATGAATTCTATACTATTTTTTATTTTCTGATACCTTTTTGTGGACTCTATCTCTTTGGTACCTTTGTCATTCAAATTTAGCTATCTGAACTGTTTTCATCCGCTCTTCCATTTTTTAATTTGATTGAGTCCTCCATATCCTCATTGGCCGGTTTGGGCGACAGTCCCATCATTGTGTGTGTCATGTCCTCCCGGGCCTCCCCAAGTTTCTTTCTTTTTTTTTGGAGGGGGGAACTAGGGATTGAACTCAGGCCCTTACACTTGCCAGGGAAGCGCTTATTCCACTGAGCCATCTCCCCAAGTTTCTTACCTGTCTTTTTTCATCTCGATCAGCTCTGCTATCTGGTGTTTGCTTCTGCACCGTTGCCCTCTGGGTCTGCTGAAGGAGAGCCGGGAGACCATGACCACTTTTGGTGCCTTATTTTCCCAGAGAGAATTTGCTTTTACTTCTGGGAAAATCAAGGTTGAGATAAACTCAGTTCTGGTCTTCAGTTTTTGTGAAAGCTGCTTTATTTCTGGTTCTTACACTTTAAGGGCTTTAGCTAAAATCCTATTTTAAAGATTACTTTTTGGCCAGCCCTCCACCTTAATAGTGACCCCTAACCCTCTAGTGTTTGTTATCCCACGAGACTGCTAAAAACCCTGCTGAGCTTTCTAGCTTCCTAGACCCTGCTGAAGCCTTGTGGCTGTGAAAGTATCCCTCATCCTTATCTCTCCTTTCTGCAGCCCCTTTCCTTCCAGGATCATAGCCCCTCAGGTCCTCATGGCCTTTGTAGCTCCATGATGTATTCAAATAGATTTAAGGAAAATCCAATAGCTGTGGCCAGGAGCATTGGCCTGCTATCAGCTGGTTTGCCACAATCAAATAAATCCAGCTTGTGACTTACATGAATATTTTTATTGGCATTATTTGAAAATCCTTCAAAGATAGATGTCACGCTGAGGCTCAGAGCTCTTTGAAAGAGTCTCAAGGTGGAGTCTGTTCTGCATCCCTTCAGTGGAAGAGCTTCTAAATTATCAGAAAGCCTTTCTTTTATATATATGCAAAGTACTTCCTCTGTCTGCTGCACAAAGCAGTTCCAAGATGTAAGCAACTGGTGAGGTTTGCTGCAAAAGGAAAGTGGGACCTGGGCCTAGGAGGTGGTGAGGGATGCACAGCAGGAGGAATTGGAAGAAGAGCCCAGGGGATCCCTGTGTGAGGTTGCAAGGGGTGGGACCCTGGAGAGAGGACTGTGTCTTCCCAGCAGTGGGGCCCTTTGTCTTCTTGCAGTCAGAGTGCCTTTACCTTTCTCTGCTACCTATCTCTAATCCTTCCTTACTGCGGCCACCCACTCAGATGCCCTGTAGGCTCCTCCAGCTTCACTTAGGCCAACAGGAAATGATCTCTGTGTTGTCAATGTGGCAAACACCTCATTCCCCAAAGTCTTCTTCTTTTCTTTTTAAATGTATTTGGTACAGGGTCTCACTACACAGCTCAGACTCATAGTGTTCTCCTGTTTTCAGCCTCCCCAGTGCTAGGATTACAGGCAGTGCCACCACGCCCAGACTCAGCCCTCTGGCTCAGCACACCCAGGGAAGGGGCCAGCTCGGCATGAGGGACCAGGGATCCAACCCTGGTCTCTGCGCTCACCTAAGCAGGTGCTTAGTCCACTGGGCTGTCTCGCCGGCTCTTCTCCAAAGTCTTCTTAACTGTATAGTTCTGAGTTAGAGCTATCCAGCTTCACCTGACTCATGTGTCACCACTCAGGCCCTAGTGCAGGCAGCATCTCTGTCCCTGCTAGGGCAGCCTCCCGTCTTTCTTTGTTGGTTGAAATCCATCAGAAGATAAAAACCACACAGCAGCAGTTAGAATATGAGAAGTTTAATGGAAATACTTGTCAGCTGCAGCATGGAACTGGAGAACTGAAGGAATTATGAGGAGTAAAGTCAACTCTTGCCAGCATAGGAATAACAGACACCAGGGCAAGCTGTCGTTCCTATGGCTGAGATGGGCGTACAGGGCCATTCTTCAGTGTTGTTCTTCACCTGCTGAGATCCAAGCCCTGAGGAAGGGGGTGTGGCTATGTCTCAAGGCAGAGAAGGTTGAGAGATGCAGAATGCTCTTAAACTGTCTCCTGCAGGATGCCAGGGAAGGAGAGGAAGCTCCCTGGAGGTGGTCTATTAGCAGTGGGGGGCGAGGCACTGACACTAGGAGAAGTTGTCAGTTGCTAGGAGCTACTGTTCCCAGTGCTAGAAAAGTTGCCTGCATTGTAGGACCTGGAAGCTGGGGAAGCTGTGTGCACTGCGGAAGCCTGCTAGGCCTACGTGGCAGTGCCAGAAAGGAAAGCCCCTTCCCTCTCAAGTTTCCCCAGAAACCTCTACCAACAAAGTTAACATTGCACCAGGTACTAGGGAGACATACAGCACTGTGGTCCTTTATCTGAGACGGGGTTTTGGGATGCAGTTCAGGCTGGTTTTATACTCACTGTGTAGCCAGCCTGGCCTTGATCTTGCAGCGATCCTCCTGCCTCAGCCTCCTGAGTGGAGGGATTATAGATGTGCACCACTGTGCCTAACAGGTAAGAGCAATAGCTGAGCGTCCTCTGCCATTGCTGGGGGCAGCGTACCTCAGGGGTTGAGAGTGTGGACGCTGGAGTCGCTGGGATGCTGGAGTTCCCGCCTCGGTCTGCCATTTACTGTGTGTCAGTTAATGTAAATCTTATAAGATTTGCTTAATCTTGCTTAATCTCGCTGAGTCTCGGTTTCCTAATGTGTGATGAGAGTGTCAGTACTGACCTGTAGGGTTGTTACGTGGGTTGGCTTTGTATTGAAGAAGTGTTCAAGGAATGCCTCTCACAGGGTCCACAGCATCCCAGACCTCACACGTTGCCCTCTGGTCACTGCATTCAAACCCGCCCTTCAAGTTGCCTCCAGGATGAGCAGAACCCTGCCGTAGGAATGAGCCCTACTCTGCAGTGCTGTGGCGCACATTTCATGTTCCTTCATTCCCTTCTTTGCTGAGGCAGGACAGGCATAGGGAATGCAGTCTTATTTCCCAACTCACCTGGTTTATTATGGCTTGAATGTTTGTGTCTTCCCAAATTCATGTTGCAATCCTAACTCCCGGGACTGTGGTGTAGGAGTCAGAACCCCTGGGAGATGATTAGCTATGGGGGCAGAGCCCTCATGGGTAGGCTTGGTGCTCTTATAAAAGGTCTCGAGAGACTCCTCGCCCCTTCCACCCCTCCTGGGAGGAGCAGGGCCTGGCCACACACCTGGTCAGCTGGAGCCTTGGTATTACACTTTCCAGGCTACAGAGCTTTATTTCTCTTGTTAATTCATCACCCAGTTAGGCTGTTTTGTTACAGCAGGAGGCGGGGACTAAGACATTATCCATATTCTAAAAACCAGAAATCCGGCTGTACCACATTGGTGCTTAAAACTCCCCTGTGGCTCTCCCGTGACCTAGGGATATCCTTGGAGGGAGGCTCTTAGTGGTGCTCCACAGCCCCATCCAGGAGCCTGGCGGGAGGCCCCGCCTTTCAGTTTGCTCCCCTCACATCTCCCCAAGCTGACTCTGTTTCCCACCATTTCTGACTGTGCACCCTCCTCTGGAACACCAATCCTCTGCTCCTGGCTTTTCTAGTTTCTGTCCAGCCTTCAGACAACTGAAGTATCACCTCCTCTAGGAGCCTTTCCTGAAACTCCAGGCTAGTTGCAAAATGTTCCTCATTCTCTTGTTCCCAAAGTTGCTGTCCTATTATGGCCAAGGCTGGGCCTCCGTGCCTGCCGCCTGGCTAATGTGGAAGCCCCATGGGGTCTCCTGCGTAGCCCTTGTGTTTGGGTACCCCGTGCTGTAGCACAAGTGGTGCCACTGACCTGCAAGCATGTGCTTCGTGTGTCTCCAGGACGGCCGGTGGCAGGGCTCCGTGCAGCCAGGCCCACTGTTCTCCATGGCTTTGAGCGCCAGGGGGAGCAGAAGCGGCTTATGAACCACGGCATCCTCCCTGGCTCTAGCATCGGTCTGCCGCTGCTGCCAGGATTTCCCACGCACTTCCTTTCTGGGTCATGATTGAAATGTTCCAAAATGGTAAAACTACACTTTCCACAAGAGATGGCAGGGCCAAGCTGCTCCACATTCATGGGAAATGTCAGAAACAGGATGGGAGATGGCGCAGTAGAATAAGCACTTCTCTGGCAAGTACAAGGGCCTGAGTTCAATGCCCTGTTCCACAAAAAAAAAAAAAAAAAAAAAAAAAAAAAGTTGGGAAAGGGCAAAGAGGAGAGAGAGGTGTCCTCTGATGCAACCAATGACTTTTAATAGGAGACAGCTCCTCCTACCCTAGCTACCTCAGGAGTTGGTGGGACTCTAACACGTGGCACAGGGATGACTCTGATGTCTTCTCCTCCTGCAGGGAGTTTCTGAATTCATCTTCATGACTCCTGTCCATCTTCTTCCTCAGTGAGCCCCTCAGCAGCTGCGCAGCCAGTGACCTGTGGGGGTGCCCCAGACTAGAAGGCTCAGGGCCGCCCAAGGTTGCATGCCTTGACTGTTGTTATCCAGTTGTTTTGGGAGCGATGTGGGTGTCTCTTTTGCAAACTACTTCGGTAATAGTCTGCATTTAGATCTGAAGGAATGATGAAAAGGATGTACCTTGAGGAAAGGCTTTCAATGATACATGAATAAAGAGTCTTGTTTTTACTCCAATGGGGGATTCTAAAAACTATTCATGGTTTTTTAAAACAAATTCTGCTTGGCCAGATGTGGTAATGCAGATCTATAATTGCAGCACTCAGGAGGCTAAGGCAGGAGGACCTCAAGTTCAAGACCAGCCCAGGCAACCTAACAAGACCCGATCTCAAAGTTAAAAAGCAAAAAACACTTGGTACATAGCTCAGCGGTACAGCATGTGCCTAGCATGTGCCGAGCCTTGAGTTTAGTCCTTCATGCCGTGTAGACATAGCCCCAGAAAGCCAGACCACCAAATTCGAATTCTGCTGGTCAGAGCTAAGAATGACTCCAAACAGTGAAACAATGGAGACTTGAGCATTTGCTTGTTACTGCAGCATGACCTGGCTGATCCTAATACACATATGCACGTGCATATGTGTACACATACACACACTCCTACATGTACTCACACATACATGTACTCATACATGCACATACACATATGTATATACATACACATACGCATACCCATGCACATATGTGTGCCTTCCATTTGTTAAGCACCCTCTTCACTCAGGGCCACTCTAGGCTCTTGTGCTTGAGGCCTCGCTCCACCCACCCAACGACCTGTGCACACAGCAGGTTATATCTTATTGCTTTCCATTTTGCAGAGAAAGTGAGAGGCTCAGTGACATGCACCAGGTAAGTGGCAGAGGCAGAATTTAAACCACGTCAGAATAACACTGATGCATAATATCTAGTAATGAATGTAGTCTTTAGACTCTTTTGCCACAGATTTCAGTAAGCTGAAGGAAGTCAAAAGTGTCCCAGCAGGTGGTAGCTGGGGAGACTAAAATCCCACGAAGTAATGTGGGCATTCTCTCCCCAGCTCTCATCTGGAACCTACCAAAGGCCCGTGGGTGATGCTGTTGGGACATTCTTGGGCTGTGGGAGCCCACACTGTTGGAAGCCCCCTCACTGGCCTTGCAGCAGCAACAGAAGATCTTGGATGCCATGTCTTGGTGGCTTTGGGAAGAGGAAAGGGCACTGGGGGTCTGGCTATGTGGCCCCAACCCCAGAAGCCCATTGTTGTTTAAGCAGTGAGTCACACTGGGCCCCTGATCCTGCAGCTCCTGGTGGCCAGCTGGTCCAGGCTCACCTGCTGGCTCTCTGAGGACTTGTCATTCCTCTAACGTCTACAGTGCTACCAGCGGGAAGGACCCATGGCTGCCCTTCTGCCAGCCCTCAGGTGTAGTGTGCCTTCTTTAATCAGCACATCTCTGGTCACTTTAATCAGCACTGATTTCTGCAAGGATGCAAACTTGTGGCTGGAAATGTCCATCCCTTCGTTGCCAGGTCTGGAGGCAGTGAAACATCAGCAGGTGTAGTGGTGTGTGTGGACAAGCCCAAGGGTCAGGTTTACGTCAGTTTCCTAGGCTGTGCTCACAAGTGGGTCTCGCTGAAGAAGGCCTTGCCATACACCTCTGTGGTGCAGGTGTGCCAAGGCCCCCATTCCTGTCTCTCCATTCCCTCCCTTCTGGTGACTACTGCTTATCCCAGCATGGCCCAGCCCTATGCAACTTGATGACGAAGCTCTGCTTTGCTGCTCCAGTTCCAGCCCTCATCATCTTGCTGGGTGGCCTCAGGCTGGCCCAGGCCGGCTGTGGACCTGGGGCCCTGGTCTGCAGCAAGGGTAGTTGGGCGACGCTCTCTACAGGGACCCTTCGGCCCTGGTGACCCAGGTGGGAAATGTCCATGCCATTCCCAGCCTTCTTCTGTCTTCTGGGACCTGGCATCCTCCTGCCCCAGCTGTCCTTCCTCTGTGACCAAAGCCCCGTTCTTGTGGTCATGTGCCAGCTGTAGCCCACTGGGCCCAGTCTCTGGCGGATCTCTGGGCAGGAGTTTCCCACCTCTGCAGCCTCCTCCTCCGCCCCATCACCTCACATATGGGTCATTGCAATGGTCCCAGCCGCTCCTCTGTTTCTCCCTCCTGGACTTGCTTAAGCATATTGCCTCAGTTACTCTTCTCTCATTGTTAGGACAAATGCCAGGCACCTAAAATGAAGGAAGAAAGGTTTATTTAGCTCACAGTTACTGGAAGTTTCAGTCCATACTTGGCTGGCTCCAAGGCAGAGAGGCACATGGCAGAGTAACCTTTCATGGAGGCAGCAAAGAGCAAGAGAATACAAAGGAACAGTAGTAGCAACAATGGTTACAGAGAGGAAGTCTTTCTCCCTTAAGCTGTATTCAGGCTATCCTCCCTGGACTGGGTGTAGTACTTGCACCCATAATCCCAGCAATGCTAAAACCCATAATCCCAGTGGATCATAAATTAATCTCAAACTGTAGAAGTTGCTGCCCCATGACTACATGAGGCTTTGAGGGGACAACTAGACATAAACCATAACACATATAAATCACACTGTGTCACTTCTGCCCACAACCTCCCAGTGGCCTCTCTTGTTATGTAGAATAAGACCTAATCCTTTTAGTCCTTCCCTGAAAAAGTTCATGGTGTGACCCTCATGTTGCCTGCCTCCTGCTGTCTCCTGCCTGCTCCTTCCCTCCCTCCCTCTCAGCTGTTCCAGGCACCTTGGTTTCCCTTCTGCTCCTCCCTTAGATTTCATGGGGCTCACTCCACCACCCCTTTGTACCTGTGCTTCAGGGCCTGTTCTGGGCTTGAACTTGCTTGTCTAGTGGGGCCACCTCCCCTCCACTCTCCCAGCACTGCTTATTCCCCTTTCCCACAGCTCTGGCCACACACCAGCATATCCTAGGATCTTTGTGTGTGCCCTGTCTTGGCAGCCCAAAAAGCCACAAGTCCGTGTCATCTACTTTGGGTCCCCAGCACAGGACACAGGGCAGGTGTTTCATGGATGCTGTGGCATGGATGGATGAACCCACACTTGTCCCATCCTGGTCCTGAATCCAAGCAGGTGCTCACTAGGGTGTAGCCAGAGGCAAGGTCACTTTGGTCCAGTAATGTCACCACTGGGGGGAGGCCACCCTCCTCAGCCACCCGCCAGACTGCCTGATGGCTTTGCGCAGGACTGATGGGGTGCCCTGGGGGTCTGGTCCTTTTCCTGTGGTCCCTGTTTAGGGACAGCCCCCACTGTCCCCTAGGGGAGTCCTTCCTCCCTCTTCCTGCTGCATCCCCTTCTTGCCTTTGCATGTCCACCACAGCTGTTCCTCTGGTCCGCTGAGCTCATTTGTAGTGCCTGGGCAAATCCCATGTCACTGTCACTGCTCCTCAAACCCTCGAGGACTCCCCTGTTCTCAGGCTTGAACTTGCTCCCAGCCTGATGGCTCTCGCCAGCTCTCTTCCAGCTGCATTCATGCAGCTGCGAAAGAAACCTATGACATTTATAAATTGGTTCAGTATACACAGTGCACACCTTGTGGGCTCTGCACCAGGGATTGAACCAATTGTGGATGGGAAATATGAAAAAAATGCACCTGTTCTGAATATATAGACATTTTCTGGTTATTATTCCCTAAATAATACAGTAGACAAAGTCTACATAGTTGTATTAGATATTATAAGCCATCTCAAATGATTTAAAATTTAGAAAAGGATCTACATGGGTTTGTGGGCAACTAGTACATGAGTCTATGGAAGGGCTTTGAGTGTCCATGGATTGGGGTGCTGAGGGGTGGCCTTGGGCAGATGTAGTTATTCAGGATGCACTGGTGCATGCACTATGTTTGGGCCCAAGGACTCTGCAGTGAAGAAGACTGGCACGTTTCTGCCTTCAAGGAGACAAGGATGGGTCCTGGCCACCTTCAGATCCCAACACACATGTAGGGCTGTGCACAGAGCGGGCTGCCCTCCATGTTGGCTGAACACAATGCATGAGAATTCTCCAGGGGACAACACAGTGCCGGCCCTTTCTCTGTTCTCCTTTCCACGATCAGACATTCATTTTGCGCTCGAGACAGAAGTGTCCTCGTCCATTCCTTCCTCTTTGTGCCTTCAACTTCAGTCTTAGAAGTTGGTCAGAAGGAAAAGAACCGCTGTGTCAGGAGCATGGTACTTACTGGGCCTCTGAGGCTGGGTCATCTGACATTTATGAGCTTGTTTCTCTTTCATCTCCACTGTACCAGGCAGGATGTGTCCCACTTTTTCTGGTGAAAGAAATAGGTCTCAGAAAGGCGACTTGCCAAGGTGTCTCCACTAAGCTGAACAGCTGGAATCTAAGTGGAGATTTTCCTTCTGTGGAGTAGTGCTGGGATGGGACCAGGACCTTGTGCATGCTGGGCCAGTGCTGTCCCATGTGTGACACCAGCAGTCCCACTGCCCTAGTTCTGTCTGAGCCAGAGCCTGTGCTGCCCACGCTGTTCCAGAGGACATGCAGTGTGTCCTGTCCTCTGGCAGTGGATAGTAGGGGGCATCCATGGCCAAGCGCCACCTGAAGCATGGCAGAGGGGCCACGGTGCAAAGTGCACAATTTAGACTTGGATTCCCAATTCCTGTAGCACCTTGCTGCATAGCATGCAGAAGCTTTACCTCCTTGAAGCTCAAGTTACCTCCCTATGCAAGGAGGTTGGTAAAACCAGCCCAGCACGCCCTTGTGAGGACTGGGTGATGCAAGATGGAAAGTGCTTAGCATGGTTCCTCGCACACAGTAGTAAATGAAGATGGTGACAAGGCAAGTCTTGAGTGGTATGAGAAGTGTCTTACACTACCAGTGCCCTCCTCTAGATGGAAGCAGGAGCCCGAGAAAGGCCCTTGGGCTGTCCCAGGGGATGTGACCTTCAGGTCCCACAGGAGGAAGATAGACCATGCCAGGTCAGGCAGGAAGGTTTCTCGGTGGGAAACCCTCTGGGGTCATCAGCACATGTTAGGGTCCAGAAAGAGAAAGTGTGGGGGCATAAGGGGTTGTGTCTGTTTCTTGAAGCTCAAGTTATGTATGAGTAGGTGCCCAGGAGTGGGGGTTCATTGTCCCTTTTGGTAGACAGAGCACCTCATGTCTGGCTCATGGGTTTCAGTGTCACTCACCTGCCCCTGGCAGAGTAGTGAAGAGGTTTTGTGTGATGTCACAGAGCTGGGAACCAGGGAATGTTGGGGACCAGAGGAGGCCTGGACTGGACCATAAAGGTCGGAAGGAGGGAGGATCTCTTCTGACCCCCTCAGTGGTTCTTCCCTCTTTCCCCTATGTCTGTTATTTTGGTTGATCTACTTTTACCTTTCTCATCCTTCTTGGATTAGTAGGGCAGTGAGGCCATGTCCTCAGGTGGGGACTGGGGTCAAGAGAGAAGTCACCTCCTCAGGACAAACGTGCTGCTGCTATCCTGTTTTCTAAGTTCTTATTGACCAAGCAACACATGACAGAGCACAGGGGAATGAAAATGCGCTTCATCCAAGAAGATATAGCAGAGAAAAGTAGGCTTTGGGGCTAATTCTTTGCTTTCTACAACTGGATACCATCCCTATACTCATTTTGCAGTGGAGGAGATAGGTTCAGAGTACATTAGGTATTTTGGACAAGGTGACATAGAAAGAGGCTAAGGCATTTTGAAGGCTCAAGGTTGAGCCCATCAAGTCATTTTACAAGCAGGTTGTGGCCATGTAGCCCCACCTTCTCCAGGAAAGGCTATTGGTGTCCTACCTGTGGCTGCCGTCACCCTGCTCCTGTGCTGGTCTCTGTGCTACCATGGAAGAAACCTGCCTGACAGCTGAACACAAGTTTTGTCACAGACTTAAGAAACAGGAGAGATCAAATAGCAGGAGGACTTCTTTTTTTTTTTTGGTGGACACCAGATCAGCTGATAAATCTAAGGGACTAAGCCAAGAACAAAGGGCAGGTTCCAGCTTCTGCGCACATCCTGTCCAGGGGGTTGTCTTGTGGGCAGAAGGAGAATGAAGGCAGTTTGTCAAACTGATAGCTTTGTGTCTCGGTAGCTCCACTTGGCCACCAGAGGGTGTCATGGGAAGAGGAGGTTATAAAATTTCCTTTATGGGGACAAGAGTGAGTGCTTCAGGCTCTCCCCATGACACTGGGCTGAGTCTACCCAGACAGAGCATTGCCTCAGTGCTAGCTTTTGGTTGGGGGGATGAAATAAATACCCAACACACACAACTTAATGGAGGAAAGCTTTATTTTGGCTCCGGGCTGCAGAGCTTTCAGCCAGCCCGTGGCTGACTGGCTCTAAGGCGGAAAGCAGCGACATGGCAGAGGGAACTCTCTCTGCCCAGGAACAGGAAAAGAGGTGTGAGGGGAAGGCGCTGGGGACAAAGACCTGCCTTCTAGGTCACACTCTATGACCTGCACCCTCCAGCCATGCTCTGCCTCCTCTCGGTGCATTTAGCTATGATCTCGTCAGGGGATTCCCCCCCAGAGTTAGCACTCTGAATGCGTGCATCTCTCTGGGGAAGAATTCCTACTTAGACTGTAATGACCCCTCTCTCCATGTCACTGCTTAGCAGACTTAATCATGTGGCCTTCACCCGCTTAGAAATGTAGAGTCACATGTTCGCAGGGTTCAAGGAATAGGATGTAGGCAGCTTTGCATGAAGGGGTGTGATGCTGTCTTTATGGACTTTATCCAGTCCACAAACACTTGTATCATGAAAATTAAAGAATGCAATAGGGTTCCAGTTTAACTCTGCCCAAAGAACAACAAGCTAATCAAAAGAATGCATAAGGTTGCAAACAAATTATTAGACTATAAAATGTTTCTTATAATTAAAAAAATTAACAAACTGGAGAAATGAGGTGGCCTGCCAGGGGATCAGAGGATCTCTGCTGTCACCTGCATGGAGCTATGTCACAGGTCTCCATGTGCAGTGCACTAAGGAGGACCAGGGTGGCTTCTGCAGCACTTTAGCCCCAAATGGACAGCTGGAGTCTATCAGAAGGAAACCTCAGATCAACCCCAGCTGAGGGCTGTATTATAAACAATATGCCTGTTGTCTTTAGAAAAGTGAAAGTCAAGAAAGACAATGCTTTTTTTTTTTTTTGTGCAGGGTCTCACTACAGTTGAACTTGTAGTAATCCTCCTGTTTTCTGCCTCCCTAGTTCTGGGATTACAGGCATACACCACCATGCCCGGACTATAGTGCTTTTGGATTAAGGAAGCCTGACAGCTACATGTAAGTCATGATCTTGGATTAGGTCCTCAACTGGGCAAAAGTAGCTGGAGACCTTTTGGGGATAATTGATGAGGTTGAAATAGCATTGTGTTAATGCTGGAATTGTTTTTGTTAACTGTGCCAATATCCTTGCTTTTGGAAAATCTACAACAAAATATTTAGGGGCACAAGGACATGATGATTTTCCCCACTAAGGAGAAAATACTAGGGTGAGACAGGAAAAATGATAGAGCAAATAGGGAAAGGTAAATAACTGGTGAAAGGTTTAGCAGAGCTGTTAACAGTCTTGCAACTTTTCTGTAAATGTGAAATTGCTTCACAAGGTTTACAAATGTGGAGGGGAACACAGGAGAGAGGGGAAGGGAAAGTGAGGAAGGGGAAGCAGAAGAACTAGAGTGCCTTCTACTCTACTCCTGCTCCACCCAATGGACAAAGCCATTCTGCATTGCCAGCTTCTACTAAGAAAAGTTTAATAGAAGGGCTACCCAAAAGGTCTAACATTTCATTTAGGTTAATTAGATGGGACACAGTAAAGTGTAAGACCTCATTGTGAGAGACATTCCCTGGGCCAGGGAAGGAGAAAAGAGGAGGGGCACATCCTCTAAGGTGACCAGGAACTTTGACAGGTGGCAGGCCCTCCTGACCAGCTACGTCAGGTGACACAGGATGGCTCCAACATCTCTTCCTCCTGGGAGTTCTGGAGTCAGTCTTCATGACTCCCGTCCACTGCGTTCTCCCTCGTGGAGACCCCCATAGCTGTGAGCTGGAGACCTTGTGTGGGTACCCCGACAAGAATGTTCAGAGTCTTCCATGGGAAAGGCCAGTGCTCCTGGTGGTAGCGGTTCAAGTAGTCTCATAAAACCTTACTGGGAAGCTTCTGCATTGAGGGCTGAAGGGAGAAACAGATGAGTCCTGCTGTTTGAAGGCCTTGGACAGACTGTCTGTGCTGGTTCCGTCCCTCTATGGGTGAGTCCTGCTGTGAAAAGCTCGGGCTGGGGCTTGGACAGACTGTCTGGGCTGGTCCCGTCCCTCTCCAATCATTGCTCAGATGCCTGAGTCCCTGGGGAGCCCAGACAGCTGCAGGGTAGGAGTTTCTTGCTGGGAATCTAGTGATGTACACATGGCATTGATATGGAGGACAGGGAGCTTGGGCCCATTTGGTTGGACGCTAATGTCATTTCCTGGGGGGGCTGTGGAAAGTCTCTTCTCCTTTTGTAGACTTCAGCTCGAGGGACTGGAGAGGATGGGGAAGGGAATGGGTAAAGTAGCAGGGTCCCCAGTCCTCAGCTTTCCTTCCAGGTGAAACAGGTGTGTAATCTTTTATAGAAATGGGACCTTGAGTAAGATTTTTTTTGCAAGAATGGTTTGGCTACTCTATCAAGTTTGGTAGAGCTTGCTTATGCTATCAAAGACAGAAACTGAAATGGGTGAGGGCTGGGTGATCCTTAGCTGTCACTGACCCATTGTTACTGGGCATGGCATTGGTACCTGTCAATGTGGTACCAACCTCTTCATGGTTGTCACTGCCCTATAGTAGACACCTGACCTTCTGTGACCCAGGGATGTGTCATTCATGACTACACTCAGTGCATGAGCGTTCTGTGGCATTGTCTACTTGCCATGCATCTGGCTGGATGACAGGGGGCAAAACCAAGGTGGGCTTACCCTCCTGGAGCTGAAAGCCTATCATGCAAATAGGAAGCAAACAGTGCCTTCCCTCCCCCCGTGTACATGCACGATGACGCCACGGGCCTAGAGGAAAGAATGCATGCACAGTGTCCTGTCCTCGCCCACCTCCCACTCCTCCTGAGTCTTGGAAGATCACGGAGCCGGATCTGAGAGCCCTGAGTTCTGCCAGCACGCAGAATGTGGCCACAGCTCTCCGGTGGGAGCAGTTGCTCCTTCCACGTGCTCTGTAGCTCGGTTATCCACGGGGTCTGGTCATGGGACAAGGGCCCTTTCCTGGAGGTCAGTGTTAGAGCTCCAGTTGGTGACTCTGGCTGCTGCAGGAAGTGCTCTTCGCTGGCTGCCTTGGGCGTCTTGCGCCAGCACGCTTGGAATTGTGTGTGCTGAGCTCTTCTAAAGATGCAAACTTGGCAATGAGCATTCCATGAGGTCCCACAGGGAGCCCCAGAGGAGGTCATGGAAGTAGGGGTGCTTAGAGGCTCTGAAGCTGCATCTGCTGGCAGGGGGTGGGCTGGGGGGGCATTGGAAGCTTCTGTCTCTTGTGTGCATCCATCTGGGCATGCGCAATCTATTCAAAACATATTTTCTTGTTTTTCTTTGGCAGGATCGGGGATTGAACTCAGGGATATGATCTCATTTAAACATTAATGTTTATCTTTTTGTAAATTAATGAATTCCAATTATAAAAAAAAACTTACAAAATATTAAATAGTATGAAGCAGAAAAGTGCCTCCAACACCCCTCCCCCCCAGATAATCTGTCTGTGGTTTTTTTTTTTTTTGAAGTATTTAGTTCACAGTCTGCAGGGTCTCACTACACAGACTGGACTCGTAGTGATCAGCCTTTTTAGAGCCTCCCAAGTGCTGGGATTACAGGCGCGCCACCACGCCCAGTTTCAGTTGCTGTCTCAGGGTCCCAGGGGTGGGGCCGCCACGGCGCTCAGGGGGTCAAGTCCTGGTCCCTACTTCTGCCTAAGCAGGTGCTTTAATCTACTGAGCCATCTGTCCAGTCCCTGTGTTTTTTTTAATGAATATTTTAGTTATTCCTTTTGGTACTGGGAATTGAACTCAGGACTTTGTGTTGCTGAGCTATCTCCTTGGCCATCTATGAATATTTTAAATACACGACCCATGCTATGTATTATATATTTTTAAATTTTTTCATATATGTATAAACATTTTGTTTTGCCACTGAAAATTTAAAAGTAACATGTGTACAATATTGTACTTTATGGTTAATTCATTGATTGTACAAAATCCTACTTTATTGCTTAAACAATATTCTATTGTAGGATATTTAGACTCTTCCAGTTTCACTACTATAAGGACTGTTGTGTTAACACTGTTGTTTATCAACCTTCATTCTCATGCACTTCTAGAAGTGCCACACAAGACTTTTGTCAAAAGACCAAGCTGTGTTCCATAATCTGATATATATCTCTGTCATGTCTAGTGGTTTATCTTTTTTGGGGATGGAATTTGAACTCATGACCCCATGCTTACCAGGCAGCTGTTTCACTGCTGAACTATACCGTCAGCATAGTAGATTATCTCGAAAAAGTTGTTTAACTTCTGCATCTTCTCTCACACTTGCAAAACAACATTTTTTTCTTCTGTATTTTAGGGCAGGGTCTACTACTAGATTGGATTCATAGTGATCTACCTGTTTACAGCCTCTAAGAGCTGGGATTACAGGCATGTACCACCATGCCCAGTCTCAGTTGCTGCCTCAGCACACTCTAGGGGTGCACCTCCAGCCCCTGTGCCTGCTTGCAGGCACTTTAATCTGCTGAGCTATTTGGTAGCCTGACACTTCCATTTTGCATAATAAATCCACTTCTTAGAGTGACTGTTGGTGAAATACCATTTCCCTAGTCATGTGCTCACAGTGAAACACTAGAGGATTTATCCTGTCACACACAGGGCCCAAGTGCCTGGATAGTGCTTTGCATGTGGCATGAGCTCAAGGATCACCATAATTATCTTGGGAAAGGGTACTGACATTTTAAAATTTCCTGATTTTCATTGTGAGGCTACTTCCAAAAGAGGTCCTTTGAAAGCCCTTTCTTAGGGGCCAGGGAGATCTCAGTAGAATAAGTGCTTCCCTGGCAAGCACAAGGGCCTGAGTTCAATCCTCGGCTCCCTCAAAAAGGAAAAAAAAAAAAAAAAAAAAAGAAAGCCCTTCCTTATGGCTCTCTGCCAAAGCACGCCATATTTTCCTTGCCACTGTGCAGGTGAGTCTCCCAGGGGGTTGTGGCAGCCTCCCAACTGCTTCCTGCCTCACCAGGCCCCTGTTGGTCTTGGCCTTGCCTGATCTTGATGACCGTGCTTTTATTTATCTGCCTGAAGTTGCCAAGTTTGCCCCATCCTTCCTGGTTGCACTTGCTGAATTGGATCATTAAGAGTTACAGACTTCAGCCTGTGATGGCTTCTGTTCCCCTCTTTGATACAGTGAACAAGGAAACCTCATGCTCCAGATGGCTGAAAGTGACAAGCCAAGGGCTGATATTTCTTAGACTCTGTGAGAGCAGAAATACACCTAGTAAACCCCTGAGATAAACAAAGCTTACTTAACATCAGGACCTCCCCTCATGTGACCAATTCTCATTAAGTTTCTATTTCTTAAGTACTTGTTTTGTACCAGGTCTTGTGGGAGATGCTGAGGCATATTTCCCCACTTTACAATGATCCTGAAGAATCACAGTATATTATGAATATTCCCGTTGCACAGGTGGGGAAAACTGAGGCTCATGGAGGTTTAGTGATTTCTGTAGGAGAGCTGATATTCAAACTAACATTTACTGACTCAAAGGGATTGATCTTAACTGCTGTCTTTGTGGTCTTTAGGCTGGTGTTTCTTAAACTATAACGCACATTCAGAGCTAGCTGGAGATCAGGTTAAACTCCAGGTTCTGGCTCAGAATGTCTGGAGTAGGTTCTAAAAATGCATTCTAAGAGCTCCTTGATGATGCTGATAACACAGGCTGAGGATGATATTTTAGGTAGTGAAATGTTAGGGTGTTTTTTTTAACTGGTTAGGGTACTTAGCCACCCAACCCCTACCTCACTTTAGGTTCTTCTTGTCACTCTAAAGACAGGAAATTTAAGGGTACCTCAGCAGGAGGAGAATGGTAAACTGAGGCCTCGGGGGACAGGCAGGATGCCCTGGTAAGACTTTTACTGTTGCTCAGTGGCTGCTTCTCTTGGGTCTTTCTGGGCACCTTGTGGACATCAAGGACCTAGGGCTTCTCACAGTCCCTAGAGAAGCAGAGGGTCTTTGAAGCCAGGCTCTGGTGGGCTGTGCAGAAGGTGAAAGAATAAGGGCCACGCATCCTGGGGCCCAGTTCCGCGTGTCCACTGGAGGTCTACCATGGCAGTCCATCTCTCCCACGTTACGGTACTCCTTCCATTTCCAAATCTTCTGTCGTTCTTCAAGTCTCAAAGATCCAGGATGGTGACTGGTGCTTAAGTTGTGCCTTTTTAAAGCTGTTTTCTTCTGGTATGTTGTGCAAAGTTTTCTTGCCCATGGGAAGGAGCTGAAGCCTTTTTCTGCAGAGATGCTCAGTTGAAAGAGCTGGTCAGCGCCGTGTCCTAGATGAACACAGAACTGTAATCTAAAACATGCCTGTGCTTTGTACTCACGTACTAGCTAGGGCCTATCACAGCAGGAGCCTGGCTCATGCAGAAGCAGAGACTGTGCTGAGGTTTTGGATCAGGCTGCTGCATGTGACCTCATTTCTAGTGTATGTCTTCAGCCCTTTTGAGCTTCACTTTCATCATATGGAGAATGAGAAAATATATCCGTGCCTACCTTGCAGAAATAAAAGGTTAAATATATGCAAAGTGACTCCTATATACTGTAAGGGCTCAGTGCATGGTCATTCTGTTTCCTTTTCTTCCCTTCTGTAGTGTTAGTTCAGTCCCAGATCTCGTGGGGACATGGTAAGGAGGGGCAGAGCGGCCTGCGTAGGCTTAGCCCCCTTCTTTGGTGCTAACTTGCTGAGTGGCTTTGGTGGGTCCATGCTTGTTGCTGTGTCTCCTCCTCAGTGGAGAGAGGAGGTCAGGCAAGTGGTGTTAGCAAGGATCCTTTAGTGAGGATCACCCAACAGCGTGAGGCTTGGCTTCAGTGCTGAACTGCTTTGTGAGTCAGCTTTTACAGATCTCTGGACACTCGCTGTTCTTGGTGCTTTTTTGGTGTTGAGAGTTTCTTCTTTCTTTTTTGGCTGGTTCAGGCTGCCTTAAGGGCAGGTCTGATAAGGCATGGGGAGTAGGGGTTTCAACCGCATCCTCTGTGCCTGACTGGGTTTGCCCCAACAGGCACTTAACAACTGAGCTAACCCACAAGCCCCTGAAAGTTTCTTTTAAGGGTTCTGATCACATTAGTAGTTAGCTGTCCCTCTAGCACCCATTTCATTTGGCCAAGGGTTTCCCTCAGAGGTGCTTGTTTCTCTCTCTCTCTCTCTCTCTCTCTCTCTCTCTCTCTCTCTCTCTCTCTCTCTCTCTCTCTAGTATTGGTCTACAGGGTCTCAGGGTCTCACTATGTAGATCGGACTCAGTGATTCTCCTGTGTTCAGCCTCCCAAATAGCTGGGATTATAGGCACGCACCACCGTGTCCAGTCCAGTCTCAATCACTGTCCCAGGGCACCCTAGGGACAGGGCCAGCACCGCACACACTGCACCAGGGATGGAATGCTGGCTGCTGCATCTGCCTAAGCAGGTGCTTTAATCCCCTGAACTACTTGGATGCCTCTCCGCACTCCCCTTTTTTTGATTGCAATGCCCTGGTCCAAGCTACCTTTAGCTCTTATCCAAATTATTTCAATAGGCTCTTTAATGATGAATACAGAATCTGGGGGAGTTCTGTTAAAAATGTCATATCATACAATTAATGCTTACAATTTCCAGTGCCAGGAAAAATGGATAGGGTAGATAGGAAGATAATAGTATTGAAAAAGGAAACTAAAGCCCTGAAATAGCATCAAATAGAAATTCTACCTCTAAGGAATCATTATTTGAAAGAAAAATGTATTAAAGGAAGACTGACAATGAACTTGATAGCAGAAGGAATGAGCTGTGGGTCTGAAAGAAACTCAGTAGGAAGAAATTAGCCAAACCAAAGCAGAGAGCTAAGAAGATTTTTAAGAGGCTAAGAAGCGAAGCAGCGGCCAGAAGATGCTAAAACACACACGTGTCTGGACTCTCAGGAGAACAGGAAGAAGGAAGAGAATACATTGGGATCAACAGTGGCTGAAAGGGCCAGTGAGACAGCTCAGGGGACTAAAGCTCCTGCTTAGGCAAGCTCAGGCAAGCTCAGGGACTGAGGTTCCATCCCCAGCACCACATGACATGCCAGCCCTGTCCCCAGGGTGGGCTGAGCCAGCTACAAAAAAAAAAAAGAATGGCACAAAAATTTTCCAGATATTTGGTGGGGAGATAGTTCAGTGGTGTAAGGGCCCGCCTGGCAAGTGCAAGCCCTATCCTCAGTGCTGCGTGCCATGCTGCCGAGCCAGCCACTGAAACCGGGCCTGGTGCCACACGCCTATAATCCCAGTGCTGGGGAGGCTGAGACAGGAGCATCACTGTACAGTGAGACCCTGTACCCAATAAATACATAAATGAATAAAATATTTAAAAAATAACCCCCCCAAATTTAGTGGAATCATCATCATAAGTACTTGATTAACAATCATGAAAAAGTTAAAAAAAACCCATGAAAAACATGAAATTATCCAGATGTAAATTATAGTCAAATAACCAAAAATATTAAAAGAAAGTAAAAGCCCAGATCTCAGAAGTAATCAGAAAGATAAGGAAGACAAGCTCGACGGCTGATTTTGCATCAGAAGCAATGCAAGCTAGAAGACAGCTTAACCCATCTACACGTGGAAAGGAAAAAAACCCTAGAGCTCCATATTCAGTGACAATAGCTACCAATAACTAAGTTGAAATAAAGACATTTAAAAATAACCAAGTGAAAAAAATAAATAAAAATAAACAAGTGGAGATAATTTGTCTCCAGAAGGTCTAGGCTCCTGAATCAATGGGGAAAAGTTGAAGGGGGAGATGCATGATGTGCAGAAAGGGATGAAGTGGAGAAGAAGTAGTAAAACGTGTCTGGGCTTGGGGCGAAAGCAAAAATTTAATTTCCCAGTGGTTTCTCACATTCCTCAGAAGAAAACCCAGTGTTCTGACCACTGTCTCGAGATTCTCTAGTCATCAGACTCCCCTCTTCTGGCTGCCACCAACTCCCTGCCTTTGATTCCTGTTATCACTCTACTAATTTCTACTAAGCACACTGTTCTCCTTGGTAATGTTTGTTTATTTATTCTGTACTGGAAATGGAACTCAGGACTTTGAGCCTTTCGGGCAGCTGCTTGTGCCCTGAACTGGATCCCCAGCCTTGGTGATTGTGTGTGTGTGTGTGTGTGTGTGTGTGTGTGTGTGTGTGTGCGCGTGTGTGTGTATGTGGGGTTGCTGGCTCAGGCTGCCTTAGGGATAGTCTGGTAAGGAATGTAGAGTTGGGGATTGAAACATGGTCCCCTGTGCCTGACTGAGTTTGCCCAAGCAGGCACTTAAACAGCTGAGCTAACCTGCAAGCCACCCGTTCCCTCAGCCTTGACAATTTTTCACACACATTAAATTCTGGGTTCAGGAATTTGTCCTTATTTTAGCCCTTCCACCTGCAACAGTATTTACTCAGATAGCTTCTGTGTGTCTTTACCTTCAAGCTTTTGCTGAAGTATGACCTTTTATTAATATTTTTCTAGGGAGACTTCCATCACTGTATTTAAAATTGCTCCTCTGACCAGGACTTACTAATTCACTTACTAATTTTTGTCAATTTCTTACATTCAATATAACTTTTCAAAAATACTATTTAGAGTCTGCTTGCCTTCATTGGGCCGCAAATCACATGGGAAGGTGGGTTTCATTGGTTTGGCTTTTTGCTGCTCTGTTCTCTGTGTCTAGAGCTGTAGTATAGTACAGACAATCAATAGTTATTTTTTGAATGAATGCATGAATGAACAAGCCAGAATTTAGTCTTCTTTTGTCTTGGAAACAATCTCCAGTCATAGAGGTGACAGGGAATTGAGTTCTGGGAGTATCATGGTCAGTGGGCTCAACCTATGCCCTTGGGGGGCAAACTGAGTCTGATGGTTTCATGAGTTAATTTTAGTTCCTCTCACTCTACTGATCAGGACTATTGCCTCTGCAAGCTGAATCTACTTCTCTTGTTTTCATGTTTCCTGTTCTGCAGAATGATCCTGTTCATCACTAGGGCTTCGGAGTCAGTCCCTCGGCAGGTGCTCACCTTGTCCACATGTGTCAGACACCAGATTTGCCTTCCGAGGAGCTCTTCCTGTGTCTGCTGTCATCCACCCCCACTCTGGTTTCCAGAGCCACAGTCACCAGCACCTCTCACCTGGACCCCAGCCCAAACTTTCTTGCTGGCTTGCTCGCCCTCATTTACAGCTAGGGCTACATGGCCAAGATGTGCACCCTGCCGTCTCGGTCCTGCATGAGGCCCTTTGAGGCTCCCTGGGTCTGCGGATCCACCTCTTCGGTTGACCACGTTGTTAGTAATTTCTGCTTCAGCTTTGCTTGATTTCCCTCACAACTCCATAAGCACAGAAGGCGCTGGACAGGCAGAGCCTCCCTGTCACCTTCTCACTAACCGGCACGTTCACATGCTGTTCTCTGGGTCTGGGAATATCTCAGCCCACCCCTTCACTCCTTGAGCTTAAAGATTCAGCTGAAGGGTTACAGGTAGCTGCCTCTTCCTCCTGGGATGAGTTAGAGACCTTTCCTCGTCCTCCATCCCACTCGCCATGCTTTCTATGCCACCAATTACCTGACTTAGGGCCAGTGCTGCATAACTACTACCGTGACTGCCTATTGCCACCCACATGGGTGGTAGGCCATGAGTTCTTTGCATTCGTTTCACAAGCAGCTTGAGCACATATTATGTGTGAGCCACTGTTTGGTACTGGAGACACTCCACAAAGTAGAGGATGGACAAATGCCCCACTCACATGAGGCACGACCAGTCTGCGTTTGGCCTCACTTTAGTGCGTGGCCTCTGCCTTTCTGGACTTCACATACAGTTGTGCACTGTGTGGGCTCCTTGGCTGGACATGGGGGCCGGAGCTCACCTGGTGCACTTAGCCCAATCACCAAATTTTTTTCTTTTCTGTTCTTCTTTTCTTTCTTTCCTTCCTTCCTTCCCTCCCTCCCTCCCTCCTTCCTTCCTTCCTTCCTTCCTTCCTTCCTTCCTTCCTTCCTTCCTTCCTTCCTTCCTTCTCTCTCTCTCTCTCTCTCTTTCTCTCTTTTGCCTGTTTTCAGACAAGGTCTTGCTGTGTAGCTCATGTTGGCCTTGAGCTCACTTTGTAGCCCAGGCTGGTCTCGAACTCACAACCATCAGCCTCAGCCTCCCCACAGCTGGGATTATATGCATGTGGCACCCTGCCCAGCACCAATGATGTTTCTGAATCTTCTGCCAGGTGAACTTTTCAACATGATTTGAGCTCTGATGGATTTTATTGAGCTCTTTTTAATGGACTCACTCTCCAGGATGCATAAATGAATAGAAAGGTCTAGAAAGTAGATCTTGCTTTGGAGAGGTTCCGTTCCTCTTGCCATAATCTGTGCAGTCCTCTGCTACGCAGTTTAAGCTCGGTCTTCTCCATGTGCTCGCACACACATCTGTCTCAGGGGCTGTGCTTTGCTCTGGGCTGCTGCCTTAAGGAGGGACAGGCCTGCCGGGCCCCCACTACGCTCAGCACTGTGGACCAACCTTGGAGCCTACTTGCCTGGAGACCCATTCACATGCAGGAACGTGCTGAAGTGCTGCCTTGGGCCGTCCACATCCACACATCTGCGAGCCCCTGTTCTGTCCGGCTGTGTCACAGCTGGGCTCTTCGCTTAGTTTACGTCTTGGAGTCAGCGATTTCCACGTTGCCGCCGTGCAGCCTCCTTCAGGCTCTGCATGGGGGAGGGTGTTTAAGGCCCTTTCCACGGGGCAAACCTCATCCCAACAGTAGTGCATGCTTTCTTGTTTGTCATGGCTCCTTTACATCAGCACTGTTGCTCCTTTCTGAAAAACCTCCTGCTTTGTACGTGCACTCCTGCTTTAAACACATTTACGAGGGCATTTTTTCTCATTAACTTTATTGACAATCAATAATTGTAGGGCACATTAAAAACTATAGATAAATATTGAAATGTGAAAGATATAAGATGTAGACTGAATTTTAGAGAAATATTTCTGAAGTGAATCATGGCATGAGATTACTTGAGTGCACATTGTAAGTAAATTATTCACAAACTTAAATGAGTATAACAAAAGTTGTCCAAAATATAAATGAGTAAGAAAGAATTTATAGATCAGACATATAATAATAGTTCATGCTGTGCCAAACTCGAGAAACTTATATTCATATAATTAGAATTCTTAAAGCAGAAAGTGGTAGGCAATAAATATTTAAAGATTTAAAATTTCTGAATTTAGTTGAAATTATAGCACCACATTTCCAAGAAAA
Organism: Ctenomys sociabilis; assembly: GCA_004027165.1. NCBI lineage: Eukaryota > Metazoa > Chordata > Mammalia > Rodentia > Ctenomyidae > Ctenomys > Ctenomys sociabilis. The sequence continues at coordinate 24,075 of PVKA01012726.1, forward strand.
ATGAACCTTTTGCACAAGAAATTTGAATAAAATCATACCAAGATACACAAAAAAGAAATTGTCCAAAACTAACTGTAAAGAAAAAAAAATCATTAAAGCATATATGTAAAAAAAAAATTAGCTATGGAAGAACAAAATTTAAAAAAAAAAATCTTATTCCACATTAGAAAAAAGAGAAAAAGAACAAGTGTACAAGAAACTAGACTAATTAATTCAAAGGACTGAAAGAAAAGAAAAACATCTGTCTTCATTGAATTTTATGCTTAGCAAGCATACCTTTGAAAACTAAAAGTAGAGACTGGGTGTGGTGATGAGAACCTGCAATCCCAGCTCTTAAGAGCTATAAATAGGTGGATCACTGTGAGTCAGTCTAGTAGTGTGACCCTATAGATTCTGACTAAATACATAAAAAAAAAAGATGTGTTCTCAATAAACAAAAACAAAAGATCAAATATTGGGGCCTGGGGAGATAGCTCAGTGGAATAAGTGCTTGCCTGGTAAGCATAAGGTATGTCCTAAAAAAACCAAAACAAACAAACAAATAAACAAAAAAACCAAAAAGGATGGGGAGATAGCTCAGTAGAATAAGTGCTTGTCTGGCAAGTGCAGGATCCTGTGTTCAATCCCTGGTTCTGCACCAAAAAAAAGAAAACTAAAAGTAAAACATTTTCCATTTATGCAAACTTGAAATATTCTAATAACTACAGATGTAGCATATAGAAAATAACAAAGAGCATAATCCAGAAAGCAAGAGAAGCTGTGTACGGTCCTGGATTAAAGAGTAAAGAGCTCTCAAAATGGTAGTTATGCAGGACTATGTAAGATTTTATTAGATGAACCCATTTAAAAGGTCACTGAAGATTTCTACAAAACAGTATCCATCTTATGTCAGGTTATATACATATTTTTTCATGTGTGTGTGTGTGTGTGTGTAAGAGACAACAAAGAAGTAATATAAAGTCAAAAGAAAGTGAAAATATGGTTATTATTATTATTTTTTTACACATATGTATCTGATTTATTTCACTTAAAAAGTCCCAAGGTCCATGGTTTAGTTATAAATGTTTCAAATTTATCCTCCTTTATGGCTGAGTAATATTTCATTGCGTAATTTTTTTTTTATCCATTCATTGGATGATGGGCACTTAGATTGTTTCTAAGTCTTAAAAAATCCACCAAAAGACTTACATATTTAATGTAAGTCACATAAATGAAGATCAAGTCAACTGTCAAAAATCAATAGCACTTCGTACACAAATAATAAACTCACTAAGAGAAAAATTAGAGAAACCACACTTTTTGCAATAGCATTGAAAAAATAAAGCACTTAGCAATCAGTTTAACAAAGGAAGTGGGAAATTCTTACATTGAAAACTACAGTACTCTGAGATGGGAAATCAAACAGAATATCGTAAAAAGGAAAGATACTCTTACTCATGGGAAGAAAGAATCAACATAGTGAAAATGGCCCTAATTTCTTTAATAGTTTATTGAGAAACAAATAGCAATGAGACAGTTTCAAAACCGATTAGTAACACAGTTTTAGTGATCAATACACTGCATGTTGTTGTAATGGCCTAAAATTGTTACACAGATCTCAAGTACTCTCAATGAAAATATCGTTGGCATACCTCATAGAACTAGAGAAAGCATTTCACAAATTTATTTGGAATCAGAGGAGACCTAAAGTACAATTCTTAATATATAGAATTAATATAGGAAATACACTTTTAAAGATTTTAATACCAGGATAAAATATCATGCCATGTCTTATAAGTAGATTGTAAGTCAAAGAGACAGTATAAATCTTAAGACAAAAATAAAGATTAAACAATATTCAGAAAATCAATTAAATATTAATTAATTAAAATTAAATATTTCAAAACAATTCAACTAAGAAAAAGTCTTCATGATAGTAAAAAATTACTAAGAGTAAAACAAAACATGAATACTGGAATGGCAAATATACAGCGAACACGTCTAACGGTCTGGGGATGGGATATCGCACAGAGTTCTTCTATGTCGTGGACGTGGACAGTGTCCATGATGCTTACTGGTGACCAAGTGTCACTTGTGGGACTGAGACACTGCTCTTTCCTCGATATCCACCCTATAGACCTGGACAGAATCATGCCCCACAGGGTGCAGGAGAAGTCCATTTGTACAGTATGCTGATGGAAATATATTGCTGCTGTATACAAAAGAATAACTGAAAGACTGCTGTTGTATACCTCTTTTTCTCCTGTGTTTAATTGTTTGGCCTATATGGCAGGTTCTTTCCATTCTTATTCATGGAATTGTGGTCATTTTGATCCCTCTCTAGAATATCTTTTAGTAGCCTGTGTAGGCTTGGCTTTGTCATCATGAAATTCTTTAGTTGTTCTTTGTCATGGAAGTATTTTACTTCTCCATTCTACTTACAAGAGAGTTTTGCAGGGTATATCAGTCTGGGGTGCAATTTGTTTTCTTGCAAGATTTGTAGTACTTTGCTCCATGTTCTTCTTGACTTGATGGTTTGTGAAGAGAAGTTTGCCATTATTGTGGAATTTTTTTTAGGGAAAGGTCTACAGGGTGGTCAGGGTCTCACTAGTAGATTGGACGTGTAGTGATTCTCCTGTTTACAGCCTCCCAAGAGCTGGGATTACGGGCACGTGCCACCACTCCCAGTCTCAATTGCCATCTCAGTGCACCCTGGGGGCGGGGCTGGCATGGAAGGCCTGGGGATCTAATCCCTGGCCCCTGCCCCTACTGGCAGGTACTTTAATTTACTGATCTATTCAGCTGGCCCCTATCTGCCATTATTCTGATGGGTTTTCCTTTAAATGTGATCTGTTTCTTTTCTCTAGCAGCTTTTAGTATACTATTCCTGTGTTGAATTTTTGGGATCCTGATTATTATACGTCTGGGAGTGTTTTTAATTGGGTTGATCTTATTTGGAGTTCTGTATGCTTCAATTCCCTGAATGCCAGATTGTTTCCCCATATTTGGAAAGTTTTCTACTATTACTTCTGCCCATATTCTTTTTATATCATTTGCTTCGACTCCTTCTTTCTCACTGATGCCTATTAGTCTCACATTGTTCATCTTTGCATCATCTTGCAGGTAATGAATTATTTTTTTCCTGCATGCTAGTTAATTTTAAGAGATATTTTCTTACCTTTTCATTAGCTGCAAGGGTGTCTTCAAGGTCTGAAAGTCTATTTTCACTTTCATTCAAATGGTTTTGTCAGTATATAATTGAAGTTTTAATTTCCTGTGTAGCACTTTGAGTCTGCTTCATGCATTCTATTTCTTTCCTATATTGCTCATTCAAGGATTCCATCATTTTTATATTCTCTATTTTTTTTAATCAGTGTCTACTATAGAAGCACTTAGTACTTCTTTCATTATAGTTACTTATTTTTTTATTTCTGAGATTATTTCTGATCTGATTTCCTCTATACCTTTCTGCAGTTGTTTCTTTACTTCTGACACTATTATTTCAGAGATTTCAGGTGTGCGATTTTCAATTTCTACTATGCTATTGTCTCCTGCCTTTGTTCTGAATGGGCTCGGGGCTTGAGAATTCATTTTGCTCCTTCTCTTTGTCATTTTGTATAGCACTGTCTTTTGACCTTTGGTGTAGAGCTTTTATAGAGTTATTACTTTAGCACCAGGTCTGGTTCTACCAAGTTCAAACTCCGCCAGGTGGGTGTGGCTTGGGTTTCGCTGCTGTGTTCCACTTCTTCCTGCTGCAGCCATTGGAGGTGAACCCTCTGTGCCACTCTGGCAAGACGTTCTGCTCCTGGGTCAGCTGGGTGGGTCTTGCCTCTGGCCTCTCTGCAGGGAGTTCTGCCCCAGGATTCCACATCAGGCCTGTCTGATGGAGGAAGCTCCATTCACACACCAAGCCTGGGGTCTAGGTCAAATGAAGATCCGGAGGTCCCAGGAGGTCTCACATATGCTAGAATTGGGTTGAATAAAGACCTAGTGGGTCCTGGGTGGCCCCACTCACACACCGGGCCTGGGTTGAGTGAATTATGAGTGTATTCTAATAAATGATAACATCAGTAGATAATTCAGAATTACCACAGCCATTATGAAAACTTTTGTTGTAAAAATTAAAAGATTTAATATGGACTGTGGAAAAGAGAAAACTACAGGAATTCTTTGATTAAATACTCTGCCCTCAGGAAAGAAAATAATGAAGAAAAGAAGAAATGAAAGGTCCTACTCCTACATTCTGGAGCCTGTTTGCTTTGTTCCTTTCTCTCTCCACCTGAGGTTTTCTTTCTCATCCACTTATGCTGATTCTGTACTTCCTGGCTGCCCAACTACTTCTTTAGGGGACATTTCTGTAGGAAATAATCATAATACACAGTAGCCCTTAGGTCTATGGCACCAGAAGATGAATCCAGAGAGATAGGATTTAAACTTCAACTGAGAGTTAGCTGTCTGTAAATGCTTAGAACTGATGCAAACTTCAGAACAACAGAAAGTTGCTGTACAGTGCAGGTTTCTGTTAGTTACTGACTGCTTTGGATTATAATATTTGTACCAAAGGTTCATTTTAATCTTTTATTTATTTACTTATTTTGGTACAGGATCTTGCTACATGGCTCAGACTCATAGTGATCCTCCTGTCTCAGCCTCCCCAGCACTGGGATTACAGGCATGTGCCACCATGCCAGGTTTTGATAGCTGGCACAGCATGTGGCACCAGGCATTGAACCCAGGTCCTTGTACTTGCCAGGCAGGAACCTAGACTGCTGAGCTACCTCCTCAGCCAAAAGTGCATTCTAATGTTGTCCTTCAGTGATGTGGAGAAATGTTTAAAAATGTCTGGATGGAAAACATTGAAATGTTTAAATAATCCACTCATACATAACTCCATAAAAATCAGGCGTGAGAAAATAAGAAAACTAGGAAATTCATTACAGTGGAACTATTTTGACAGGCTTTTTCCTAGAGGAAAGAGGGTGATGACGATGCAGAATCATAAGCAGAAAGAAGCTGACTCAGCAGGACATGATAGAATTCTGGGCCCTTTAGAAGCACATTCTGGTGTAGAACAAGCTTAAAGAAAGGACACCTCTTCTCCTTCCATTGCAATGGGCTCGAGCCTCTAGAGGACTTAGAATAAATAAATTAGAATGGAAAACATGAATGTAGCTTTCCTAACCACTTTTAGAGTCCTATAATACTAACTAGAGCCCCCGGCCCCGTGGCTGGGGATTGCATTCAGATCTTGCTACGTGCTGGGCACAGGCTTTACCACTGAGCCACACCATACGCTTGTCTAAAATATCCATTAGAAATCAAAATAGTCTTGTAGTCTCCTGGATTAAACAATTGGCCCTCAAAGTAGACATAGGGTCAGATTCCTCTATGAGAATTTGGAGCCTGTGGATAAGGGTATTTATGTTTATTGTGAGTTGAAAGGCCATTGGAAGAACTGATACTCTGTATCAGAATACAGCTGTCCACATTAGTCCACTGGTGTTTCCTTGAGGACATCTTAGCACACAACACCTTTCTGTTTGTCTTTCAAACTCCTGATGGAAATCATCTCTAATGGGGAAGAAGCAATACTGCTTGTGGCTTGTTCTTATGTGGAAACCAGACCCTCCAATGCCAAATGAGATTAAGGCGAATTGTCCTCTGTGACAGATACACCATTCCAAGTGGGTGACCCCCAACCCCTCAAGTGAATTGTTTTCTTACACAGAGTCTCAATGAGTAGAACCCTTTTGGGGGCTGTAATTACTGATAGGTGGAATGGACTGCTGAGGACCGTAGGGTGGACCATCGTGGCGTCCAGTCTTCACAGTGGCTGATATGGTCAATAACACAGCCCAGTCTCTGGGGCGCAGCCAGCTTAACACTTTTGTCTCAAGTAATTATGGATGGTAGAACACTGTTGTATTTATTTTGGCTAATCGTGGGAAGCCTGAGCCACTGATAACATTCTGCCCCCAGGACTGAGGGCCAGGTGAGGTTAATCTGTGTCTTAGCCCAAGGAGTAGCCAACCTAGTTTTCTCAAATAAATGGCCTTGTCTCAGAAATGAAGGGTGGAGATCCCTGTGTATCTTTCTAGAATATGTGAATCGCTACAGCGTACCTCCTATTACTTTGTATGTGTTGTCCAGGGAACGGAATGCTTTGAGGCAACCTCAGATCCAATGGGCACCATGAAAATGATTCAAAGACAAAAATGAGAAGGAGCCAGGTCGAATGACAAACAGAACAATCGCTGTAAATGGCAAGATGGAACCGTGTTTTGACAAGCAGGGCTGGGGCAGTGGCAAACAACCTTGGAGGCTCATTCCCACAGGTGTGGGGGAGAGAGGACCCAGACTGAGTGAACCGAGATGTGCCCACACTCCTAGGTAAAGCCTGACTGCACTGTAACAGCGCTGACAGGTACTCCTCAGAACCCGAGTTAGAGCTATGGAACCCATTAATGGAACTTCGCCACAATTACCAATCTCCTTCCAGTAGTTAGGGACAGTGGAACTATTTTGAGTGCCCACAGCAGAGGGCTTGGAACCCTCTTGAGAAATGGAAAGACTCCTAGGGAGAGCGTAGAGGTAATTACAAACACGTTCTATTTTTTTTTTTTGGCAGAACCAGGGATTGAACTCAGGCCCTTGCACTTGCCAGGGAAGCGTTTATTCCACCAAGCCAACTCCCCGGCCCCTTAGGGTGCAATTCTTTAAGATCGACTTCTTGGAAGAACAATTTAGAAGAACATCCTTTCTGAACCTCAGTTTTCTCATTATTAAATGAGAAAATAGCAAGTAGGGCTTGTGAGGAGTGAATTGCTGACGGTGAAAAAGCCTAACAAATGTAACCTGCGATGTCTTGGGGGAGGCAGTGTTGCACTTCCAGTGCCCTCCTCTAGATGGAAGCAGGAGCCAGAGAAAAGGTCCTTGGGTTGCCCTGGGGGGGGGGGTAGCTTCAGGTCCCTGTGCTGCCACAGCACGTGGATCAGAGCAAGCCTGGTCAACGGGGTTAGGCAGGAGGGGATTCTGGGACAGGGGAGTTCTCTGGGACAGGGGAGTCATTCATCCCAGGTCAGGGGACCAGAGAGAGGAATAGTGAGCTCATGGGGGGTGGGGTGGGGGTGGGAGGGTGTCTGTTCCTAATAAACAGACAACCATTGTCCCTCTCAGTACAGAAATGTTCTCTTCCAGCCCCAGGTTTGACCTTTGACCCTATCTTACCTGCAGCTGCCAGAGAAGGCAGGAGGCTGTATGTGATGTCACAGAGCTGGGAACACTGTGGACAGGGGAGGGATGGTCTGCACTGGATCACCAGAGTGGGGAGAAGGGAGTAGTGATAACCCTGTACCCAACGCTCTGCCTCTGTCCATGAGGTCAGCCTGTCCACCGCGCTGATCAGTTGGGGGAGCCGTGCAAGCCCTGTTGCCTCTCCGGAAAGCAAGTGAGGGTGCCTGGCCAGAAGGAGGCAGTACAGCCCTGGGTGCAGAGACCGAGCCACAGTCGGCTTTCTACACCCACTGGGTGTGCATCTCTGGCGGAGGCCTCTGTGGTTTGATTTCTCCTTCTGTCAGATTGGAACGTACCCGTGATCCGTGCTCCGTGCGTCTTTAGGGGTGCATGTCAGCAGGCCACTGAGCACTGAGCATGGCCCGGCATCGACAGAGCTCCGTGAAAGGGAGATGGCTTGTGAGCTTTATGTGCCAAAACATAGGGATTTTTCTTTCCTGCCTAAATTTCAGAAGAAGGGGAATTGCTTGCTGGTGGAGTCTTGACAGAATCTCTCCCCATGGAGCACTCTTTCAATTCCTTTATTTAGGACAACTTGGTACTCTTTAGGGAAGTCAAATTAGGTGAAAACGTCCCATATCAGTGCTATCCTTGGATGTTTATGGAGGTCACTGGATACAAGAGAAACAGAAGGACACAAAGCAACTCAGCATAGGCGTCGGTCACAGCGCCCTCATCACCTTAAGTGTGGCAAAACATAAATTTTAGAAGCTCACTAGTAAAAGAATACCTTTGAATTGTAATATTGCAGATTCTCAGTTCTGGCTGCCCAAGAGATCCATTGGAGTTACTAAGGCTAAGACTGCCTCAGGCTTAACCCCAGGAAATGAGCATCTCAGAGCAGAGGCTGCAGCTCAGGTAGGAAGATGTGTGTGTTCAGAGGTTTCCAAGTGACTCTCGCATGCAATCAAGAACTTCTAATAACACTGTGGAGTCTTGCCTTGTGCCCTGGGGTGGTGGCTCGCACAACCAGGTGGCCTATGAAAAGCCCTGCAGGAGCTTCAGGAAGTAGCAGTCCTGGGCCAGGCCTGCCGTGCCCAGGGGTAGAGCGCTGGCCCAGTGTGCGCAAGGCACTGATCTTCAGAACCACAAAAGCAACAAGCACGGTAACAACTCTCAAAAATTCAGTCCAAACACTTAGATCAGTAAAATCACTCTCCGTTTCTGGTGGGGAGGTGAGACAAAATCGGTAGATTTAAAAACTCTCCTGTCATCCTTGAGAACTATTGATTTATACAGCAAACTTAAAAAAAAAATCCTGTTTTCTTAATATTGTATGGATCAGCCCTTTTAGCTTGGAATGAGCTTTTCATGGGGAGCATTACACAAAAACTCAGTAGCCTTACTTTTCAGATCGCCTAGAAATGAAGATAACATATGCAAACTTATGCTTGATTAAAAACTATGAACACAAAAGGAAGGACCATTTTGTATTTGTATATACAGAATAGTTAGGATAGATATACAGCTACTTTTGCTTAATTCTTTGAGAAGAGAGATTTGTGTTTGGGCAGGCTATCTTGTCTGCTTCCTGTACTGTGGATGGCCACTAAGAAGATAACTATGTAAATTGTATTAACTATTGAAACTGTCCTATTAATCAGCTTTTAAACTGTCTCATTGATATATGTCTCCCAATAAAATAAAGTTAAATTAAAAGAACAAACTATGAACACAGACGTTAAAGATGGGTGTGAAGCATTTGCATGAACTTATTTTAGAGTTTCAAATTCTTATACTTTATATTATGTCATCAAAAACACACAGCAGGTGAATCCTTCTAAGTCAGTGCTTGCTTGTTTCAGCCATCATGTTGAACATCTAAACATTCACATTGTGGAAATTCTTAAAAGTGTGTGCATGAGGAGCTGGGGGCTGCCTGCCATTTAGGGTGCCTTACTGCGCAGGTGTGCGTGCCCTGCTGAGGGGAGCCATGAGCTCCTGCACTGATTGCTGGTGTAGGTGAAGAATGACGACACCTCCAACTAGGGTGATTTCTGAGTGGTGACTTCAGGATGCATGGGCTTTGGGGTCCAAATGCCAGGGGAGCAGCCTTTCCAGTTTTACCGTATAACCTCAGCCTTTCAGATCCTCAGTTTTCTTACCTGTAGAATGGGAAGAACAAGAATTGATACCTAGAAGAAATTAGGTCCGCCATGGAAAGTGGCAAATGCGATGGCCAGCAGGAAGGAAGCATTCAGTGCTGCTTAGATTCTTCCTGTCCTGTTATTTGCTGTTGAGAATGGAGGTCCAGGAGAAGCCTGGGCTGGTGTCCGAGTCTAACTTTCCTGTCTGTGGCTGTGAAATTAAGGAATTCAGAAAGAGGAGCATATTTCAGGTAAGAATAAATTTACTTTTTTCAAAAAATTTATTTTGCACCTGTTACAAATTGACAGGAAGTTGCAAAGAAATGGACAGAGTGGGACCCAGAAAACCTTCACGCAGCCTCCCCGTGTCATGCCTGGTAGCACCTCAGAGCGCTACAACACAAGATCAAAATCAGGAAAGTGCTTCTGTGATCCACAGGGTCTGTTCAAAGCTCACCAGTTGCACATGTCTTCCTGTGTGTGTGGGGTGTGTGTGTGGGGTGTGTGTGTGTGTGTACAGTTGTGTACAATCTCTCTCACAAGCAGCTTCATACTTACCTCCAAAAGCAAGAGAATGGCATGGAGTATAACCCCAAGTTTCCTTCATGCTACCTCCTCAAAGCCACCCCACTGTGGAGGGCACCGTAATCCGGAAGCCTTCGTTTCTATTCCTTTTATGGATATAAGTTACACTTCCGGTAGAACTGCTGCATCATGACTTCCTGCCTTGTGTTCCTTTGGTTAGACTTCCTGTCATGTGCTCCTTTAGTTGATCACGTGAGCATTGTTAGCCTATAGCATTACCCTAATATACCTACGTCATTAGTGACGTTGACTTCCCTTCCCTCTGCTATATAAGCTGTATCGCTTCCTTGAATAAACGAGACTTGATCAGAATCCTGTCTTGTCTCCATTTCTCGTGCACCTGTTCTTTGTCTTCGTCAGTCCCCTCTCTTCCCGTAGGTGACCTGCGTTGACTGACCCGCTGGACGGGACACCCCACACCCTCCCTATCATCTCTAGACTCTACAAACCATTGATCTGTTCTCCATTTCCATGATTATGTCATTTTATGAATGTTACATAGATGGAAACACGGAGTGTGTATGTGTCTTGTGAGGTCGGCTTCTCACGCTGACATGATTTCCTTGAATTTTATTCTAGTTCTAGCATGTATTAAAAGTTAACTGGTTTATTGCCAACCCATGGGATGGATGAAGCACAAATGTTTTGATCATGTTGCGCATCAGAGAGGTTTGGTTGGCTTCCAGTTTGGGCCTGTCACAAATACAGCTGCTACCATGGGAACACCTGGGTCCTAGTTTCCATGTGAAAACAAGTCTTCATTTCTGTAACACAAATGCTCAGTGTATCCTACAATTGCTGGATTGTGTTGTGAATCTGCACAATGTGTTCTGAAAGAAACTGCTGCATGATTTTCCAGGCTGTTCGTGCCATTTTACGTTCTGCTCCCACCACCAATGCTGGAGTGAACCAGCTCCTCCCCAGCCTTGCCAGCATTTTCTTCATTATATTTTGTTTAAGCTCTTCTAATAGACGTACTCTGGCATCTCCTGGTGATTTTGATGTGTATTTCCTTACTGGCTAATCGTGTTGTACAGCAAGTGCTTATTTGCCAGTGGCACATCCTCTTTGATGAAATGTCTCTTTATGTCCATTGTCCATTTTTGAATTGAACTGATTTTTAAATGTTTTAAAAATGGTAGCTTTATTGAGATATGCCTTATATATCATAGATTTCATATATATATATATATATATATATATATATATATATATATATATATTTGGTACAGGTTTTTAATACACAGCTCGGACTCCTAGTGATCCTCCTGTCTTCAGCCTCCCCCGTGCTGGGATTACAGGTGTGTGCCACCACGCCCGGTCTCAGTGGCCCCAGTGGCCCCAGGGGTGGGACCTGTATGCATGTGGTTCAACATTGAACCTCCATCCCTGTGCTTGCCTCAGCAGGTGCTCAGTCTGCTGAGCTGTCTCACTGGCCCACATCTTTTAAAGTATACGATTCACTAGTTTTTAGTATATTCACAGGGCTGCACAATCATCCCTGCTACCTAAAATCTGATATTTTTTGTTGCCCCCAAAGGAAACTCTGTTATCATTAGCAGTCATTTCCATTTACGTTTCTTTCTAGCTCCTGGCAACCACTGACCTGTTTCCTGCTTGTTCTGGACATTTCTAATTCAAACATACACTGGGTGGCTTTCTGTGTCTGGCTTGAGGCCTTCAAGTTGCACCCATGCTGTAGCAGGCAGGAGGTCTTCATTCTTTCTGCTGTCAGTAATACGTGTTCCTTTCTGTTTTCTGGGTGCATCACATTTAGTTTCTCGATGCACATTTCTTTTTTTCCTGTATTGTAGGGAAGGGTCTACAAGGTGTTTAGGGTCTCCCTACTAGATCAGACTCCTAGTGATCCACCTATTTATAGCCTCCCAAGAGCTGGGATTACAGGCATGCACCACCATGCAGAGTCTCAATTGCCTGCAGTCTCAGCACACCCTGGGGCTGGGCCCGCATAGCAGGCCCAGGGGATGGAACCCCTGGACCCTGGGCCTGCTTGCAGGTGCTTTAATCTGCTGAGCTATTTGGCCAGCCCTTGATACACACTTCTATTGTTTCCATTTTTTGGTTCTGTGAATAATATTGTCATGAATATGTGCAAATTGGGTGTGCATATCTGTTTTTATTTCTCTTGGTTATGCACCCTGAAGTGAAATTGCCAAATCACGTAGTAACTCTATGTTCAACATTTTGAAAAGCTGCCAATGTATTTCTAAAGTGGCCACATCAGTTTACAACGCTCCTTTCAATATTTGAGGATTCTTCATGTCCTTGACCCCACTTGTTACTATCTTTTTTATTTCAGCATCCTAGTGTTGAAATGGTATTTCATTGTGGTTTTCATTTGTGCTTTCAGATTGACTAATGGCACTGAACATTTTAAAATTTATTTATTTGCCAAAATATAGTATTCTCTACTATATTTTGTGGAGAAATACTAAAAATCCATTGCCTATTTTAAAATTAGCTTGTTTTTCTATATTTTGAGGTTTTTAAAAAATGTGTTCTAAATACTAGGATTTTATCAGATATATGGTTTGCAAATATTTCTCACATATCATGTGTTGTCTTTTCATGTTTTAGATAATGTCCTTTAAAGTACAAAATCTTTTAAGTTTTTACTCTCAACTTAACTATTTTTGTTGCCATTGCTTATGTTATTTGCATCATGCCTAATAGACCAATCATCTGACCCAAGGTCCTGAACATTTACCTGTGTTTTCTAGTATAAGTTCTGTAGTTCTCAGTCTTAGGGGTACATCTACAGCCCATTTTGAGTTAAGTTTTCATGTGCTGTGAGGATAAGACCAACTTCCTGCATGTGAGTGAAATTACAGTGGTTCTAGCTCTAATAAACTTTTTAAATTTAAAGGTTCACCATATCATTCTGAAACTAAAGCCTTCTTGGAGCATATTCTTTGATGATGATGGCAGAAAAACAAGAGCGTTAAATGGCAGCATGGAGGATGCTTTTATGGCCTATGCTCAAAACTGTAGTACTGTCCTTTCTGACTAAAAACAATGGATCACCAAAAGTCACTTAGTCAAATCTGAAATCAAGCAGGAAAGTCCTTTGTGGCCAAAAGGTGTGAGGAGAGGCAGGGAAGGTGAGTTCGGATCAGCGCTGTGTGTATCCTTCGAGCTTTCTGGAATCCTCCACTCTGGAGTTCCTTACTGTCAAGTGCAACCTCCCAGCTGGACTTATATTCTTACATTTATGAGTAATTGATTCTTAATTCAAGTGCAAAGATCTTTAATTGAGGAAAAGGAGTCTTTTGTACTTTTCAGATTTTATTTGCTCTTTCAGGTTCTTACACTAGGGAAACAACATGATGTTGACACACGTGGGTCTGATTTATTTAACTTGTAAGTGTAGTCTCTAGTTGTATCATTTTACCTACAGAAGCCTCATTTATCTTTCTTTATAGCTGAATAATACTCCATTGTATAAAAATACCACATCTTTTTTTATCCCTTCCTCAGTTGATGGGCATTTGGGTTGTTTCCAAGATTTAGCAATGACAAATTGTGCTGCTATAAACATGGGTGCACATGTATCACTGTGGTGTGATGTTTTCAGTTCTTCTGGAAAAAACACCCAGCAGGGGAATAGCTGGGTCAAATGGGACTTCTAATCCTAGTTTTTTGAGGAGTCTCTGCAGTGCTTTCCATAAGGTCGTGCCAACCCACAAGTTGCAGTGTATTTTGAGAAGGATGGTGATGTGACCTTTCCTATGATAATTTAAAAATGTAAGCATTAGATCATTCAACCACCTTGTAGATCAGCAGCACCTAGGACAAGCATTCCAGGGAAGCCCGCTTGATGCCAGCCACTCACAGAGAATCAGAGAATGGTAATAAACTATGGCTGCTGCTGAGTTTTGGTATGGGTTCAAAAGTTCTCAGTTTTGGTACGGTTAAGTGACACATGGGGTGTGAAATGTCGTCATGCTACAAAATGCAACTGACTATGCCTGCAAGCTCCACATTCATGGATTCAATCAACCATCGATCAAAAATAGTTAATAAATAAGTACATAACACTGGGCCAGGAATATAGCTCAGTGGCATATGTCCTGCCTGGCAAGTGTAAGGTCCCAAGTTTGATCCCCAGTACCACCATCAAATAAAGAAGCAATTAATATGCTGTACCTATACTAAGCAGATACAAACTCTTCCCCTTTGTTACTCTTTAAGAACATAATATAAAATCTATGTATAGTTTTTTCCATTGTGTTGGGTATTAAATGAATTTGAAATGACTTGGAGAATGTGCAATCTAAACATTTGAGAACAGAGCAACTGGCACAGAAGATGGATGTTCCAGCTCAAGCCATGAGGCTGGGTCTTCTTTGCTTCTACTTTCTATACAAGCCCCCAACAGATTGCATGAGGCCCATCCACATTAGAGGGTGCAGTTTGATAGGCTTAGTCTACTGACTCTAATCCTGATCCCCTCTACACATGTGGAAAGAATGTTTAACCAGATATTGGGGTGCCTTGTGATACTGCTAAATTGACACATAAAATTAATGATTGCAACCATTATAGCTGTGATCTTTACAATAAATAATATGGAGTAAGTTGTTTTTTCTTCTAAGAAGCTATGATTCATAATATAAGGTCATCTCTTGTCCATGCATTTTGAACTGGAAATTTATTCTTTCAAAGGATTTAAGAATCTTAGTTTCCAGGAATCTTAGCCCTTAAACTCTCCTCAAAGCCACAAGGTGTTGTCACAAATGAAACCCCTGTATTGGTCTTAGATAATTGATACTCAAAAACCTTCTGGAAAAACAATCCTCCTCTGTAGTTTCACATTCTAAAAAATAGATTTGACGTTTGGACTTTTTGCTTAATAAAAATATATATATTTTTGATTGCGCTGGAGACAAGAATATTTCCATTATCAATATGAGACTTGTGGGAAAATGGAGAGAATAAAAGTTTCACTCCGCTTGCTGAAGGTTTTGCTATTGAAATTTTACCATGCTGGTTGACTTCTGAATGTGTTGAGGCTGGGAGGAAGGAAGGGTGAATACTGTCACCAGTCATTTAATAGCACGTCTTACTCAGATCTGACACTAGATGCAGAGGCTGTAGCAGGAAGACAAAGCGCTCAGCACCATGCAGGTTGTGGTCATAGAGAACAACTCTGAAGTTCTATGGTTTCTCTGAGTAATTACTGAATTATCTCTTTCCTGCTGTGGCCTGTTAGCCGTGGAGCCGGGTCAGAGACCGTTGCTGTTGCCTTCTCGGATAGCACCTGAAGAAGGCTTAGATTCTGGAGAGGTCTTCTCTGAGGAGCTTGCTCATGCTCGTGAGGTAGTCCACAGAATGACTCAGGGTAGCTGCTCAGCTTGCAGGGATGCCTCCTCGATCCTCTCCCTCTGGCTCCTTTTGGAAGAGTGGTGGGAAGGAAGGAGCCCTGGCACTTCGGGCTGGTGTGGGATTGGGACTCAGTCCATGGCTCTCCTGTTTCTCCTCAGAGTTTTCCCTCTTGTCATCAAGTTTGGTGGGTCCAAGGCCCTCTCACGTGGAGTCAAGCTTGTGTGTTTACCACTTAGAGGCAATCGCTTTCCTTCTCTTATGTGCCATCTGCTCGCTCTCTTTTTTTCTTACAAATTGTTTTATTTTCCATCAGCCTCATTCCCATTTTGCTTAAGCGTTGGCAGAATAGCTCAAGACCACTCAGTGGTGGTTCCTACCCACTCGTGGCCCGCACGGTGGGGCCTGCAGACCAATCTTCTGTGTCCAGTCTTCAGTAGGGAACTGCTGAATGGGGACAGAGGGCACCTGCACGCCCTCGGACCAGTCTGCGACTTCAGGCTGAGCAGCAGTGAACTGTGGAGCTGGTGCAGTCCATTCACCCTGAAATTCCTCCTTGGTCACCGCCTTTTCAGCAGCAGCCTGCTCTTCTTTTTCAATCTCTTCAGGATCCCAGTAGAAGTAGAGATCAGGAATGACTTCCCACGGGTGTTCACGGGAGATGGTGCCACGCATGCGCAGCACTTCCCGGGCCGCCATCCACATCAGACCCACAGAGTGAGCTCCCTTATTGTTGCCCGGGATGGCAATGTCCACATAGCGCAGAGGAGAATCTGTGTTGCACAGAGCAATGGTTGGCAGATTGACGTAAGATGCCCCCGTTAGGGGTTGGTGGTTGGCCCTGGGGTCAGTAACCACCAGAAGACGAGGCTCTTGGAAGACTGCCTGGATCTGCTTAGTGAAGGTTCCAGGAGTGAAGCGGCCAGCGATGGGAAAAACTCCTATCGCTGGCCGCTTCACTCCTGCAAACTTCAGCACAGCCCGCTGGCCTGTGCTCTTAGAGGATATGACCCTGACATCAGCAGGGTTTTCAATGGCTACTATGGCTCGAGCTGCCGGGAGGAGCTTCTCCCAGGTCCGCTTTAGATTTATGATGTCGATTCCATCACTTTTCCTTTTATAGATGTACTGCTCTATCTGGAAATCCAGGTTGGTGCCACTGAGGTGCGTTCCTGCAGCAAGGAACTTGAGGACGTCCTCCTCCTTCATTTCCAGAACGTCAAGGGCTCCGGACATTGTGAAGCTTCCCTTTAAGTTACAATGGGAATCAAGAACAATGCGGTATGGACCCCTGCCTGGGCAGTGCGGAAAGCCATCTCCTCTCTTAAGTGGTACCTGTAGTTCCCAGCTTGCCAAGGGAAAAGAAGAACCAGCACATGTGAACCGCCCCGTGTATCTCAGAAGAACTCTGTGCCTCTGTCATGCTGTGCGGCCTTTGGGTAGCTAGCACCTCTCTCCCTGATGTTTGGGTGCCCCCCAAACACTGTCATAGTCCTTGACCTTGTGGGCTGGATGACACATGGTCTGGCTCGAGGCTTCACCCTTTTCATGACAATGTTGCTACCCAGGGATATGGAGGAGATTATTGCTTATGACTGCTCTGATGAAACCCTAAAAAGAAACAACATGCCTGTATGCCAAGAAAATAAGTCAGTCCTTCAGCTTTGACCTCCCAGGAGCGCTCATGGGCAACTCCAATGGCAACCACTCAGGCCCTGGGGGTCAGAGGATCCCTGAGGCCGCCACCTCCACATACAGGCAAGAGTCACTTTCAGGGGGGTCAGCGTGATGGTCACAGTTGTGTGTTCCCTGCGTATGATAGTGGATCGTGGTGTCAGGGGAGTGGATCGAGAGACATCCAGAGTATCAGTGGAGCAGAGTTCTGAGTGTGGATGATTGTCCTGTAAGCCGGCAACGAGGAAGGAGGAACACCTGGATGTGGCCTGCAGTGTGAATGGAATCCAAAGAGAAGGAAAAAGCCCTCCTTTCTGCTTCCTTTGGGGGCTCCATTCTTCATCCTTGAGGGCAGATGCTCACCTGCAGCTCCTTCAGGCTCCCAGTGCAGACTGCGGCCTTACAGTGCAGACTCCAGCTGGATTGGATGCAGCTGACTGGATTTGCAGGGAGCTGCAGGCCTCTGACTTCTGGCTGATCCTCAGATTGCCTGTGAACCGTTTTGCATTTTTCCACTTGAGACTCTGCTCTGCAGGGAGCTATTTTTTTAAATTTTTTTTTTTTTTTTTTTTTTTGTATTTTAGGGAAGGGTCTACAGGGTGTTCAGGGTCTCATTACTAGATCGGACTCATAGTGATTCACCTGTTTACAGCCTCTCAAGAGCTGGGATTACAGGCGTGTACTACCACACCCAGTCTTAGTTGCTTGGGGGTTGGGGATGGCATGATAGCCCTGGAATCTAAAGCCTGGCCCCTGTGCCTGCTTTATTTTTAGAAAAATGTATGTAGTGTTTGGACAGTATATCCTGTCTGCTTCTTGTACTATGGGTAACCACTAGGAAGATAACAATGTAAAAAGTATTAATTATTGAAACTGTAATATAATTCAGCTTTAAAAAAGATAGGTATACAGCTATATTCTCTTAGTTCAATGAATAAAGGGATCTGCTCTAACAGTTTTTGTAAATAGAGTATCATGTCTGCACCTTGTACAACAAATAACCACTAAGAAAACAATATGCAATGTATTAATTATTGAATCTGTCCTACTGATTTGATTTGAAACTGTCCCATTGCTATTTGTTCTTCAATAAAATTATGGAAAAAATATAAAATGTATGTATAGAACCTGTTCTGTTTGTGAACCCTAACAAATACTACGTGGCAGCCCTCTGCTAAATGCTTTTTTTCTGCCTGTAACAAAAATCCCCGTTCAACCACCGGTTGGCTCTTTAGTTTGCATGAGCTGATAAATTATGCAATTTTAAAGAAGAAGAAGGAAAAGGAGAAGGAGGAGCAGGAGGAGAAGAAGGAGAAGGAGGAGAAGATGAAGAAAAGAAGAAGGATGAGGAATAGAAAAGAAAGAGGAGGAAGCAGCAGCCAGCCATAGTAGCACACACCTTTAATGCTGGTGCTCAGGAGGCTGAGGCAGAAGGCCCGCCTGGGCTTCATAGTGAGTTCAAACAATTGTGCAGTTCCTCCGATCTCCAGTATGTGGGCCTGCAAATAGGAGCCTAACAGGATTCTGTTACAGCGGTACAGACTCACTGAATGCAAAGTTTTCGGCACAGTCAGCCAAGAACGTTTGCAGTGGGTGGAATATTCTACTGTCTCTGGATTGCAGTGCTTCTGTAGTTACTTTTGCCCTAAGGAGAGAAATCAAAAACTGGAGTCTTTAAACTTTATTTTCACTTTTTCAGTGTTAGAGATTAAGCTGAGGGCCTTACACGAGTTGGGCAAGGAGTCTATCGAGGAGCTATTTTTTTGGTTGTGGAGGAGGGCTGGCTCAGGCTGCCTTTAGGGTGGATCTGGTAAGGCACGGGGAGCTGGGGACCAAACCATGGTCCCCTTTGTCTGACTTGTTATGGTTTGTGTCTAGTTGTCCCTCAAAGCCTCATGTAGTCATGGGCTGGGGACTTCTAGAGTTTGTAATTAACTCATGAACCACTGGGATTATGTGTGATCCAAGGCTGGGATTATGGGTGTGAGTACTTCTCCCAGCCTGGGGCAAGAGCCTGAATGTAATATAAGAGACATAGGGACAGACCTTCAGTAGCCCTGCTCTTCGTTGTTGCTGTTCTGCCACCATGAACTCTCTGCCTTGTACCTCTCTGCCTTGGAGCCAGCTGAATATGGACTGAAACCTCCAGTAATTGTGAGCTAAATAAACCTTTCCTTCCTTCATTTTAGCTGTTGGGTATTTGTCCCAGCAACGAGAGAAGAGTAACTAAGACTCTGGGTTTGCCCCAGCAGGTGCTTAAAGCTTAAACAAATAAGTTAATGAGCAAGCCTCCTGATTATACTCCTAATTCTTTTTTCACTTTTATTATAGGAAGGTTTTTTTTTTTTTTTGTTTGTACTAGGGATTGAACTCAGGACCTTGTGCTCACCAGACAGAGGCTTAAGCCATTGAGCTATGTCCCCCACCCTTCACTTTTTGAGACAGGGTCTTGCTACATTGTCCAGGCTGGCCTCAAGCTTCTGACCTTCTTGTGTTAGCCTCCCAAGTAGCTGGAATTATTAGGTGTATGCCACTGCACCTGAAAATACTTGAGTTTTAAAATAAGAGGATTTCTGAGTTATAAGTGATGTGAATACGATTTACAAAGTTAAAGGGTATAAAACAGTCTCTTTCATCACAGAACTGTAAGGTTTTTAGATGTGAAGCAAATGCTGCTTCTGTCTTCATAAAGTACCTGGATGAGCTAATTTGATGGTGGTAAATTAGGATGTATTTTTGACCACTGGGCAGTGATTGCTAAATAGACAAAGCCAAAGCCATAGATAGAACTAGGCTTATTCTGAAAGAAGCTATTCTTACATTTGTAGGCATAGGTAGAAGACACCTTTACTCTACTGAAGTCTTAGAACACTGTCCTAACCCACAAGGGAGTGGGAAGTAGCTCTCATTACAGAACTGAAAGACTTTACAAGAGTTTGCAGAGACTATAATTAGTGCCTGAGCCAAGGTTTCTTCCTGTTTTAAGGTACTCAGATACTCTGTGTAGCTTGACAGTGCTAAATTAGAACATATTTCCTCTCACTTCTTATTCCAAAGAGAGTCACATCAATGCTGCTCGGCTGCATTTGGGGTTGCTGGTCACTCCTCTCCAGAATTTGGGGTGGTCTTAGCTTTCTTAGGCTGAGTCCACCCCAAGAATGGGCAGCATGCTTAAGTCTTTCTTTTCAGAAAAAAAGGCCTGAGAGATATGGGCAAAGGCCCTGCTTCCAGACTCAAATGGGGTATCATTAAGATGTGCAATTGTTTCACCTCTCTTCTGGCATTTAGTGGGATGCTAACCTTTAAGGTCTTCCTTCTGTTGATTTGTGGAAAGAGCCAAAACAGTTGGCTTAGGAAACGATGCAGACTAAATCTCTCCTTTGAACCACTGTATAGATTTTAATACTGAGCCCAAGAGGGAAATTACTTGTCCACAGTCACAAGTTCTGCTCCTGCTGGAGCCACTGCATATGGACCTAGAGGTGATTTACTGCACAGTACTGTTGAATAATAGCCATAAAGCCTTAGTGGTGTATGATGATGCCTGTTCACCACTCCTGCTTATCGTTCAGACGGTCAGCCAAGCTGTCCCGAAGTGGCTGGGGGATATGGTGGCTACAGGAGAATCTGCAGTGGTCACGGCTGCCTCAGTCAGTTTGGCTCACTTCTGCCTTCCACATTTCACCTCCTAGTAGGCCAGTCCATGCCAATGGAAGGTCCACGAAAGGTGAATGGAAACATAGGCAATTTTTCTTGCCTCTGCTGTGTTGTGTTGTACTATCCCATTGGCCAAGTCATGAGTCTGGGCCCAGTGAAAGAATAGGATAGGAAGACATTTTATTGTTGTATGACAAAGGCATGGGTACAGGGTGGGATGAGACCTAGAGTCTTATCCGATCTATTACAGATGAATGACTGAATGAACAGACTAGATGGCAAGAGGGGGGAAAAGGAAGGTGCGAGTCCCACTGATTGTGCTCCTTAAGAGGGGAAAGGAGGTAATGTAGGGCAATTTCTCAGCTCTGTTGCTCTCCGGGGCCATCTTGGGTTGAAGATGTCTAAAAGTACCTAAAGTTGTGCCCGAGCCCAGGTGGAGGGTGTTTATAGTGTGACTTGCTCCTCTGCTGGGGAATCTTTGCTTCTGAGTCATTGTGAAAGCTTTCATGAGTTTACCCTGTGGTCTTTACTGTGAAGAATCTATTTTGGGGTCGAGAGTCTTTTCAGAGGCCCTGTGCTATTGTAACATGAAAACAGTTGTGCTGTGCCCTCAGGGGTGAACTAGGATACAAGGGGGGGGGTTGTGTCAGTGTACCTCTGCTATCTCCTAAGAAAGCAATCAGAACATCAGATGAGTTTTCCTGAGTAATTCCTTACGCTCTAGAGCTTGTCAGCAAAAGAGAAAGCTTAAAAAAACATGTTTTACAGAATGCATTTTTCTCCTCCTCCCCTTGGTTCTTTGAGTTTCTGATAACATGTTTCTGAAGAAAATAAAGATTTTTATGGTGATTATAAACTTAATAACTCAATTCCCTGTTCTATACATTGATGATCCTTTGCCACTGGTTGTTTCAAGTATCTTGAAAATAATGCTTGAATATTTATTCAAGTTATAAAATAATGTTTACTGTGAAAATTGGGGTGCTGGAATGCATTAGAGTTCGTGTGAACATTGAACAATGTTAATGTAAAAAATACTACAATTTTAAAGTTTGCAATAGCATAAGAGATTCAGAAGTTACTGTTTTTAAAGATGAGAGAACAGCCTCCATTTGCTTGGATGGTGTCAGGAGGCATGATCCCTGGATCACTTCCTTTCTGTTGGAGAAACAAAAGTAGTTCTGGAAATATTCCAGAATCTTAAACAGAAAGTCAATGTTTTGTTTGCTTACTTGGCTTAAGCTCAAGAGAGTCATGTCCAATTCCTTGGCATCTGTCAGGACTGAGTCAAAGACATTGAAAACTGACTCATTTCTGAGGGACTGAATTTTGGAGGCTGGCCAGAAGTCTTTCCAATTATGTTTGATAGCAAGCCATCACCAAATGCAAGGATGTCAGAAAAAGAGTAGTTGAAGATAAAAATTCATCCAACTGCCTTACCTGATTGTTCTATTCTAGGGAACACTGAAGGCTTGGAGGAAGAAAGAGTCTTCTGTCCCAGAATCTGAGGGGCCCCCAGGAACCCTGGACCCCTGTCCTGCTTCTCTGCATGTTGCATGTACTCCCCTCATCCCATCCCAAATGGACGTGTCCTTTCAAATCATGACTGCCAGTTCCTGGATGCATGATTTCAAAACATATCTCTATATCTGCTTTCAAAAGAGAGAAAAAGATGTTATCACCTCAGGGAAATGTGGCTGCAGCCCAAACTCCATGTAATCACTCAATAGACCCAGAGCCTGTTTTCTTCTATCTCTACTTTTTTATCCCATTCCTCCATGGTTTATGCTGAAATATATCAAGGGGAGATGGGTTTATGACTTCATCGTGAATTCGGTATAGGGGAGAGAGCGATAGTGTCCACAGCAGATGCTGCTAGCTGCAAGAGGAAAAGACTCCCAGGGCCACGTCAAACCTATGCCATCAGAGGCCAACTGGAGTTTAGAGGAGGTGGCCTAGAGACTGCGATCCAGGCAGGTTGATTCTGTAGGGACAGCAGTTTCTGAAGGCAGAATGATGAGTTCTAACAGAAGAGAGGGTCTGGAGATTGAGGATTCTTAGCTGGTTCCTGGGCCGGAAGCTTGTGGCTGGGCTCTTGCTGCGTTAGAGTGAAGCTGTAGTCCCTGGGTCCCTGTCCTAATTGTTAACAGTGGCTGGGATTGGACTTGCTCTTGGTATCAAAATCTATGGTCACTTCTACAGCCACTTCTTTGTTGTGCATTCTTCCGATAAGATGACAGTGTCTACCTCTAGCTTACTGGCTGGGAAGGAGTCTAGAATTGACAGTGACAGTTTGGAGCCTCTAAAATCCCATGGTTTCTCATCAGAATCATTTTGACCCTTGTAACCTCTTCCTCCATACTGCTGAGGCTTTGAGTCCATGTTGACCACAAGACACCAGGGAAGGCTGACTAGGAAGGGCTCTGCCTGGGCCCTGGCTGCCGGAAGCACAGCCCATGTGCTCAGAGGACCATAGTGGCAGAGGACAGAGCGCAGGTCTGTGTGAGATTGCACTGGAACCAAGCTTTCTGCCATGACGAAACTCCATCACTTCCCTTTTATGAGCGTTGCCCCTGCTGAGGAACTGAGAGCCAGCATTCCTCTGGGGAAACCTGAGGGGTAACAAGGAACATGGCTCCTGAAACTACGTTGTCCATGACACCTTAGCACCAAGCAAGCTTTGGTAATTTTCATCTGTCCTTTTCTATGAGTCCTTTCATCATACTGCTGGTATGATCATCAAACTCTGAGGTTTTTAGCATACTGAATAGTAACTGACTTGGTGATAAACTCATTTTGTCCAGCTCCATAAAAGTTTGATGTACAAACTAGAGGCTGTGGTGTTAATTTGTAACCCATTCACATAAACATGTGTGTTTATCTGTTATTTTCTGGGGAGGGATCTCAGGAGCTTTAGGGGGCCCTTCTTGTCTGACTTGAGGTGCTTCGGCATGGCCACCTCCCAGAGAAAGGGAAAGTTCCTGTTATCACATGGTGGTAAAAGTGTGAGAGTTGAGGGGAAAAAAACCCTCAAATCCCACAACAAAACCTGCACCTTTTACTGTTTCTGGGACTTCTTTAATGCTGCTGGCAGTGAGAGCTTAGGGCTGCCTCGGATGGAGAAAGTGGCAGAGGCCAGAGCCCAGGGTGCTCTCCACACGGTGGTGCAACAGCCGCGCAGTCATCTCAGGACTCCGATGCTCAGAGCCCTGCCCTTCGGGCTGCCTGAAGGTCACACCAGCCAGCTCGGGGTCTGTGCGTGCAGGTTCCCGTGCACCAGAGCTCTTCCTACTGCAGTCCAGCTGGTGATGCAAGCCTACTGCTGGCCCTGCCTGACACCCTCTTTATGAGGTCAATTTTTTTACTTTACTTTTTTGTTCATTAATTTTATTGAGAAAAAAGAATTGCAGTGAGACAGCTTCAAAACAGATTGGTAGGAGAATTAAAACAATTGTTCTCTCCTCTTTTTTTGTGTTTCCTCCAAAATCTGTTGGGGCCAGCTGGGTGTGGAGAATATGGCAGTCCTGAGGCCTGGCAACCTAAAATTCTGGGACCTGAAATCAGAACTTTTGTGAATGAAGTCCAAGCTAGAAAGAAGCCTATGGCTTAAGCTGAGCAGCAAGCTATGGTCTCTCTCCTTTTCTTCTGTCTCTGTCTCTCTCTTTCTCCTTTCCCTCTCTCCCTCCTTTCCTCCCTCCTTCCTTCTTTCTTTCCCTTCTTTCCTCTTTCCCAAGAAGAGTGAATGATGAATGCCTTCCATCCCTCCTCCGGGTCTCCAGGGCCACTCAGGAAGGAGAAAGGAAAGACTTCTAGGAGGCACCCCCTGGGGCCCAGGCATTCTAGCTGGCTTGCCCCTTTTAAACCTCACATGCACAGCCAGAGTGGCATCACACATCCTGTTTTGCAGTGCAGCTCAGGGAGGTCAGTCTTCATAAACCAGAGGGAATAAAGCATGCTTGCTGCATCTGGCCTCTGCCTTAAAACATATATGCTGTGAGATGCATAGGATATCACTTCTCTATGTTGTACAAGTAACTCAATCTTATACAAATGTATAAAATGTCAATATAACATGTCATCTCCACAATGCTTTTCATCTTTAGGAAACTGTTCCTTTCCAACCTTCTTTTTTTCATCTGTAGAATGAAGTCCTGGTGTTTAATCTCTTTGGGCTCAAAACTTTAATATTCCACATTCTCAGAGCTCATCTAGCTCTCTCTTTCTCAAAGATGAGGGTGGCTTTCTGGAAAGTTGGGGAACATGGCAGTGAGTCCTGACTGTGGAGCTGGGGGGAATATGATGGACACGGCCGGGCACTGTAGGACAGACCAGGAAGGACTTTGAAATGGGTCTAAAGGATGCCCTAATATCTTTATTGAAAAACTAGGTGTTTCTACACGGGCTCGGTGCTTCTCACTGCCTTTGAAACTTTTCAAAGCTATAAGTTGTGAATAACTCAGAGCCATGAGAATAGTTATTGTCTATAGATCTGCAAAGAAGTTTTCTGGTGGAAATTTAATTGGTTTACTGTAGGTTGTTTTAGGAATTCTTTTTTTTTTTTTTAATGTATTTTGTATA